>JAMKYM010000718.1:0-304588 GCA_026541065.1 Canavalia ensiformis
AAAACTTTGAAAATATAAATAAAATAAAAATGATATGATATTTTATAAATAAAAAATAATAATTTTACAAACCAAACAATTTTTAATTTTTAAAAAAATCATGTTAAATATAAAAAATTAATATTTAAAATTAAATTTTAAATTTTTTTTCCTAAAAGCACCTCCGTATAATTAATAATCTTAATGATGCTTTAAATCAATAATGTCCACATAAAATATTTGGTACCTCCACTTGCGTGAGACTCGAGCTATGTTTGCGTTAATAAAAGAGTTAAGTAATCATGGTGCTGTTGTGGTTGATGTTATATTATTATATACTTTTTGGCTATATTATGTATATTAGTAGAGAAGCGTGATGCATATTATCTTGTCAATAAAAGGGGCTGCAACATGGGTTGGACCACAGTTCTCATTATTTGTGGGGCTGATACATGATTCCAACATGCTGGGGACCACTGTTTTTCTGTTGGAAGACGTTGCGCCGATTCTCATTTTCAGTAGCTGAGACAAGATATTCCCTCATTGATTCGTTTATGTTGACTACTAAATCAACCAATAATTATCTTATACTAATTAACTATATTTCCCCCGTGTGTTAAGTATGAACAGGTTTATAAAATATTCACTAAACACAATCATTCATAATTTGTTAATAATATTATTAAGCACAGTTTTATAAAATATTCACAAAACATTATGGTATTCCTAATCATTTATAGTTTATTAATAATATTATTAAGCACAGGTTTATAAAATATCCACAAAATGTTATGGTAGTCTTAATCATTCATAACTTATCAATAATATTATTAAGCACACGTTTATAAAATTTCACAAAATGCTAAAATTATTTGATATATTTTTAATCCTATATAATTTTTTACTTTTTTCAATCACATAAATTATTTTTAATTTTTTATACAATTATATAAATAGGAAAATTAAAGTAATATGAAAAATACATATGTATTGGATAAAATTTTGTTAAATTTAAGAAATAAGAATGTAATTTTTATTATTAAATAATTTTTCACATTTCGATTATTAAAAATATTTTAATATCAAATAAGTGTTATATTTTATAATTAATTTTTTATTTAAATTATTAAACTAACATTAATTAATTACTAATATAAATTATTTTATATTAACTATGATATTAATATTTTAATTATACATATTGATTAATATAATGATAGATTTTTAGTACGACTAATCTGTACTAAATTTGGCTATCTTGAAGTTTTCTGCTTATGAGTTAAAAAAAAATTACTACTAATTAGATGATTTATATGTCTATATTTTCTTGTATTAGAAGATAGATACTTTAATCATCTCACTTATTAAAACTAAAACAGTTAACTTTTCATTTTTTTTCTTATATCATTATCTTTCAATGCTTAATTATGATATTAATATTTTAATTATACAAATTGATGAATTTAATAATAAGTTTAGTATGAATAGTTTATTATAAGTTAGATTATCTTAATATATGCTTGAAATTCTTAAACTCTACTAATAGGTTAAGAAATTGTTACCCATTAGATTGGTCTTATATAGAGAAGTATGTAGGCTTATTAAAAGATACATACTTTGATCACCTCACTCGTTAAAAAGAGAGTAACTAACTCTTTCATCATCTCCTTGTCTTTTGATGCTTAAGGAAGAATTGTGGATCACAATATGATAGTAGAAGTGCACATGTTCTAACTATATCTTTTATATTTTTATTAATATATATGTAATTTGTATCTTGAAGCAATAATTAAATTGTTAATTGTTATTCTTAATTATTCAAATAATTGATATCTTGACAACTCTTAGCCATTCAAATAAAAATGAAATCAAAGTAAAATATAAACATACCTATATGCTCATATTTAGGATCTCTAATTTTTATTAATGATTATTGAAATTAATTGAAAGATTTTATTCTTTTACTGACTATAAATCATATAACAAATTTTTGTAGGATTTAATTGTATATACAAGTAAAATTTTGTGGTTCTTTCTCACAATTTTTGGATATTGTTGATGCTATTTTTTTTTATCTACATTATTCTAAAAAGGATTAATAGTCTCCAAAATATATTAAGAGCTTTTGATTTTTCATAAATATTTACCAATATACTATAATTTTATATAATTTTGATGCAAATTAAAAAAATAATAAATAGATTATTTTTGGCCAATATGTGAAATTTTCCTTTAATCTATCTTTTCATATTAAGTGATCAATGCTTTTAAAAATTGATTTTGAGTTTTTACTCGTATAATTCATAACTCCATTCATATAAAGTTTTGTAACATTTAGAGGTTTCAATAAGAAGAATTTAACAAATCAAAATGGTGGGTTATATGATCCGATTTTACATTTTTAGATACTGAAATTGGTCTACTAATTCACCCCTCCAAAAATAAAAAATCCAAAATTAATATTTTTAATTTATGTAATTTTGGTAAAAAAATTAATTTTTACACACCTTAACTATTTTATATTAATCAATTTAAAATTAATTAATTTGGTTAACTAGTTTATTCTTAAAAAAATTTTACTTATTTATTTTAATATTCTATGTATTATTAGTGATGTTCTAATATGGAAAACTCTTAGTACTATGTTATAAACATGAAATTAATTTTAAATTTTAACTATATTAAGTCTTGTCTATTTTATATTAATTTCTATAATTTATATATATTGTTAAGATTGTTACATTCTTAACATGATTATCAAAATTTTATTATATAATTATAATATCATTTATTGCAAACTTAATTGTATAAGATGTGCATAGATTAATAACTTAATTTATAATTAATTAATCTATTAGTAAAACTTACATACTACATAATATAATATATATATATATATTTATTTATTGTGATGTTATACTTTTAAAATTAAATTTAATCTATTTTATGAATTATCATATGTATTATATATTAAAATATCTTTGTATATATTGTAAAATATATAATATTTTCTTATACATGATTGATAATCTTACATAATTATAAATACAACTATAAATTTTTTTATGTGAATTAAATATTAATTTTTTTAAGTATAATTATATTACATTTTTACTAATTTGAGATCCAAAATATCTAATATTTTATTTTTTAATTTTATAATAAATATATGTTAAATATTATTTTAAAATATACTTTAGTCTCAAAATTAAAATATTTTTTAGATCTTAATATGATAAACGATTATTTATTAATTGATATGAGTAGTGAATTATACAATTTAATATTATTTTAAGTCATATTTTATGATTAAAATTATCTTATCTTATTCTAAAATCTTTTAATATTTTCCATTCATGAAAATATGGTTAAAATAATTTATTGGATAATTATTAAGATAATTAAAAATAATATCATCCTTATATTTATAATATATATATATATATATATATTATATTTTTAAAAAATTAGACCCTATTTAATTTGTAAATTTATATTACGATTTAACTTTTTTTTTAAAAACCATTTAAAAATATATAATATATATTAAAAAATTTATAAAATATATTTTTAGAATCAAATTTGGTTAGTTCTATTTGTAAGGATGAACTAGATAGTACTCTTTAAGGTTAGTTGTACATTTTTTATTCTTCTTATTTGTAATATAATTGTATACATAAAGATTTTAGTTTATTAATTATTTTCCTTATTTATTATATTGAAATATATTTAAATGGTGTAATTATATATGAGATTGTCATATTTTTTAAAATATTAGTTAAAAAATATAGAATTTTATAATTAATATATTTTTTATTGTATTCATTTATTTTGAAGTTTTATTTTAGAATAATAAATTTAAATTTATCAAAGAATAAATAATTTTATTACTATAATCTAAAGATTTAGGATTTAAAATTTTATAAAATTTTATTTGTCATTTATACATGCAATCATATTATCTTTGATGACATGCTATTATATAGAATTAAACTTAGGGATCTTTATAAAAAATTTTTTTTGTCAAACTCTTATATTTTATGATGTATCTAAATTTTTATTTTATTATATTCAACATCTTATTTTTATTTTGTATAATTGTGATCTCACTTACTGTGGATATCACCCTGCAAAACTTTGTTAAAAATAAATAATTTAAAATTTGTTTAAATTTTGTATACATATAATTTACATTGATAATTATATCCTATTGGTATGTTACTATTAATGTAATTTATGATTAATATAATGTATTATTTTACTATAAAATTCTGTCAATTATAATTCAAAGTACTCTATCAACATTAGAATTTTTGTCACATAAAATATTGTACATTTTGTTTATACATATTGTTTTGTAAAATTTGATAAATTAACTGGGCGTAATCTTTTGCAACCTAATATTTATTTGGTGTTAAATATAATTCTTTCTTTCAAATATGTTGTAATTAATATTAAATTATATAGTTAATGAACATATCTTATCGATGTGATATTATTTAACATAATCATTTATTTAATTGTGTAAGTGATGTACACACTTTATCAATATGACATTGTTTAACATGATTATGGTGTGATAAAAAAATAATTTAAATATTAACTTAAAGCCTTAAATATTTTTTGAATAAATTTTTTTAATTATATCACTACCAAGTGGGAGAAACTTGCATTCTCATTTTGACTTAATTAAAGGACCAACTAAATAAATATGAGAAAGTCAAAATTCTTATATTAATTTTCTTTATCTAATAATATGGTTTTCGCTTTATATAGAGTGTGTCATTAGTTTATTCTTAGGATCTATATTGAGGATATCACCGAATTTATTTGAATTAATTATATTTATGATAAATCCCCTCTTATCATATTAAAAATTAAAATTCTCATTTTAAATGTTAAATTAACTTGTGAATTTTAAAGAGAATATTTTTTTTTATATTACCATTTTAGTTTATTTTGGATATATCCAACTAAACTCAAGTTATTATAAAATAAAATCAGTTTTAATAACTTAAAATTTGTACTTAACAATATTATTCTTTTTTTTATTTGATTTATTGACCATGGATAATATAATATAATATTATAATTATTTTATTTGTAACTTTGATGATAGTAGGAATTAGAGATTATCTATTATTATATCCTCAATAATAATTAGGTGTAGGTCCTATATGTTTCCACCCTAACTTTTGCTATTAGTAACTTAGTGTATGTTCAAAGTGTGTTTTGTTATTATTTGTATAGTTAACATTTAATTTTAATGAGTGAGTTATTGAAACTTTAAAAGTCTTTAAATAGTTAGGGATTATAATCTCATTCATAAGTTAACAAGTCTTTAAATAGCAATTGTAGTTCATAATTTGTGGATTATAATTCTTTATTAAATTCTCTTGGGAATTTATAAGAAAATTTTGTGTTTTAAAATATCAAATGGACATTTATAATCTCTTTAATTTATGCAAAGTATGTGGTTAAGTATGAAACTCAATTTTGTATTACCCTCATTAAAGTTCTTTCTTAAGTTTCGTATTTCTATTTGTAACAACTTTTCATGTTGACTTTACTTTAGTACATTTCTCTCTTAAAATACAATTATTGAATAGAGAAAGATTGTGTACTTTAGACTCATAATAAGTACCTCAGTAAATTTATTTCATAATTAAACATTATAACATTGAAGTATTTTATTATTAGTGAACTCTAATGGAAATCCTGTCAATATCATAGTATACTGAGTTTAGGGTTTAGGGTTTAGGGTTTATTCATCGAAGAGTACATAATTGTTTGTCTTGAGATTTATTAATATTATTATATATTCTTGTGTGAATTTTAGCACTCAAATAATATATTCTTTGAGCTTTTCTATTGTCATACATTTTTTATGTGCGCTTGATCATGTGACATGCACTTAAAGACCTTAGTACTTAGTCTCATTCCATTATATCAAAATGTATTCTTATGCACACTTTATTACTATATATTATTGTGTGCATTTTAATTGAATCTTAGTGGGACACTTTAAGCATATGTTAAGGCTATTTCATTGGTATTGCATATTTAACATATAATTTTATTATACTTCTCTTGTACCAATATTCTACATGTTTGTAAGGCCATTAACTTATTAATATTTTATATGTATGAAGTTAATACTTCTATAGAGTGTAATTTTATATATTATTAAATTGCTTGTAAGTCTTATTATTTAAACCAATAGATGTAAGTTATTATTCATTCTAAACATTTTATAATTTTATTAATTGAACAAATTTTTTTTTGTCTAAAATAAGTATTTCCATTATCCAATTAAATCTTAAATTTTTATTCTACTTGGACTAATTAGCCACTTTTTAGTAAATCTTGAATTATTAGTATACCAAGAGTTATAGAACATTTATTAATTTAGTAAATTTTATAGTTACTTTTGATATTTATTATTGAACTATAATAAGCACTTAAACTCATGTGAATTATATTTGTAATTTTTATATTGTTGAAAGTATATCTAGGCCATTTGTGTTAATATGTCTCTTAAAATAATAAATTTTATGCATTCAAAATACTTTATTATTTGAGAGAAAATCCTAAGAGCTTTAGACTCAATTTGAGTGCTTTATTAATACTAATATATCCATTAAACAAAAGTTTCAATATTGAATTTTCTATAATTATGTAACATATATAGGTGTAATTAAGTCTTTTGATGTATTGGGTTAGTGGGAGTCTAAATTAAAATATGATTAATGTTATGTTTTTATGAGATATATATTAGTTGATATCTCTCTTGTCATCGTATCTCTTACATCATGTAAGATGCTTGAACATCCTTCGAAATTAGCACTAATCAATTATTAATATAAATTATATATTTTATATTAATTATAACATTAATATTCTAATATATTGATGAACATAATAATAAACATGTAGTATGAATAGTTTGATATGGGTTAGACTATTCTAATATATGCTTGCAGAGAAGTTTCTGATCTTTGCTAATGGGTTAAGAAACTACTATCCATTAGACACTTTATATAGGTATAATTTTATTTATCAAAAGATACATACTCTACACATCTAGAAAGAGAGTAGTTAACTTTCTCATCTTCTCTTCATTTCCTCATCTCTCAAGGCTTTAAGAACAATGAAAAGTATGGATCTTAATATGATAACTTAGGCGTATATATTCTAACTATATCTTTTATGTTCTTATAGATATATATTATAATTTGTATATCTAAATAATAAATTTTTAATTATTATCCTTAATTGTTTCAATAATAAATTATTTAAATAATATCAAAATAATTATTTTATCAATTTATGATAAATTAAAATAAAAATTATTTTTAAACCTTTCAATCTTTCAAAGATTTAATATCATAAATATTTTGAAAATTATATTAATATTTTAAACTACATATTTTTTATTAATTTTTTATTTAAGCTAGGTAAAATTATTAAAAGAGATAAAACCTTCCTTTCAAACTTTTGGTACCATATCATATCCAAACTTGAATAAAAAATCTCTAATTAAATTGAACAAACCTTTCATAGTTGATTTAAGTACTTAGTAAGATTAAATTAATGTTAAATGATCTTTAAAAATGAAAATTAACATTTTATTTTAAAAATATTTAAAATAGTAAAGTTTAATTTATATATTTAATTTTATATATTGTATTTTTTATTTTACTTTAATCTTTCTTTCTTTTTTCTCTTTCTTTTTCTTTCTCACATATATATATATATAATTAATTAAAAAATAAATTCTATTTACCTATTTTTATAAAGAAATTGATTCAAAATATGCATTTTTTTATTTATACTATTTAATAAAAAAATCAAATTCCATAAAATTCTTATGATTTCAATTTCGTATAAAAAAATATAAATTAAAATAATTTTTATTCTATTTTATTTCATTTACCAAATTATAAAATTTTTCTCATATTATACTAATCAAAATATCTATATAAAATTTTATATATTTATAAAAAAAATTATGTTTCTTTTTTATTAATATGTTTACCAAAAATAAAATTTGAATGTTTTATTAATGAAATATGAAAATTATAAGATGTAAATATTGATCTATTATGTAGCATTGTATTATGGTACATCATGTAATATTAAAAAAAAAAAAAAAAGAGGGAAGGGGCATGCTGACACCTGGTGAACAATGCCATCCTACACGCACACACAAAATTCTATATAAAGGGAAAAATCATGAAATTGGATATTAAAATTGAAATTGAGAGATTGCAATTTCGAAAATAAAATTTGTGTTGGTCACGTATCAAGAAGACGGAGGCACAACGAATAGTTGGAAAATTAAAGAATTATATCGATCTTCAAATTTCAGGTAAGAGGAGGAGACTCAAATATAGTATATGAGTAATTTTAGAACTCCCTTACTCTATAACTAAGTTTATTAATTGTGTGATAAATTTAAAATTTGGATTTAATTATATCTAATTTTAATTTTGGATGAAATTTAATTGTTTATAGGGGTAGTTTTTGAATTTATGAATTACGTTAATAAATTTTTTAGGTATTATAAAATGATATACCTTTATATAAATTATAGGATTATAATATTTAAACATGGAGCCGTTAGAAAAATATTTTAAAATAGAACCCTATTTAATAAATTTTAAAGTATAAAAATATATTCTCACACAGTAAATATAAGAAGGTATCCAATTAAAAAGTTTGGTAAAAAAAGAGAATTATTTATTATTTTATAAAAATATTTAAAATCTAATACCTTATAATAGACATTAGTTTTCCCTCCAATATATTTTTACGGTGTATAAAATTATAGTTAGTATTTAATTATCTTTATATATATATATATATATATATAAATTGTTATATTTAAACCTAAGTATAAGGGGATCAAATATAAAAATATTGGAGAAAATTATATTAATAGTTAATTTACAAGATTGATATAAGTTAATTTGTTAGATTATCCTCTGACTAGATAGAGCGAAAATAATTAACTTTATTCTCTCTGAATGCTTTCCTAATAAATTTGAAAAAATAAAATTATTAATAATTTAATTCTAAACTTTTTAAGAATTATTTTTATAAAATTATTAGTCTAAATTTTAAGGAATATTTATTGGAGGTTGGAAACCTCGTTTAATTTGATAAAAAGTACATAATTAAACGTGAAAGGGGAGTGAGTTTGACACCCATCCAACATTGGAGGTTATTATAGAAGTACATTTAGGGCAACCATGTGGATGAACGATGTGTCTTCCCTGATATGTTTTCCACCATGAGTTCCTATGGTCATGCCTACAAACATTACCGTACCTATCCCTCGACAAATATATCATAGGAGGATGATCTCACCGCCTTCATCTACGTCGTCAGGAGACATTTCTCCATATCATGGATCGTCTCTTGCATTAGTGGGCATCCTTGGAGTTTGTACAGTATCACCCACTCCTGCTCCTAGGGGATACCTTGTCTACGTCAAACTGCAGGAAAATCCACTTTGCAACAACTTTCACGAATTGCTCCCCACCATAGTAAATCGGTTCTTCTCGCACACACCCGAGACCTTTGGGAGAGGATATTATAATGGGATAATAAATGGAGATGTAGGGGAGGATGACAAGGATGAGGAAGCTGTAAATGAAGACCCCTCTAAGGCTTCAAACTTCTCTCATTATCGATAGAATGATGGGTCACCTCTAGCTACTGAGAACAAGCTTGAGATATTGGGATTTCCTATGGGTGCATATGGATGGACTACTTTAACTTCTATGTGATGTTCTGTGTACTTTCCTTATTTTATACCTCACTATGCTATTTTGTTATAGTTCTCCAGACTATTTTCATTCTTGAAGTATGTTGAAACTTGTACAATTAAAGGTAATGTATATGTTTATATATGTGTGTGCATGTATAGATGTTGTTAGCTATTTAGTCCAATGAATAATTTGGACCTTGATATACTTATTGTTAAATAGTATGTTGATATAACGATTAACAGATAAATAAGGTAAGAAGGAATGTATGTAATCTGGAGGGTTGTGACATATCATTATATTATGGTGAGTAATGATGTAATGAACTTAAGTTAATTGTATTATATAGATATTGAACTTTAATTTTAAACATAAAATATAATGGAGATTTTTGTTGACATAAAAAAGACAAAGCTCTTGGATGAAAAAAATGATGTAGTTGGTGAAGATGGATAAAGTTTAATATTGAGTTCTTTAATTTTGCTCTAAAGGATTATGTGTATTTGATTCAAATTGTTATTAGTAGTATAAGACTTATCTAAGGCCTATTATCCATGAGAAATGTAGATGTATATTCCTTTTTTAGAGATGAACCTGAGTTTCTTGGAATTTGGACATCCATCTTGGATTAGATGAGAAATTGAATTTAAAAAAGCTATATTAATGTAGAAGTGAATGTATATTATTCAAATATTTGTGTTTAATAAGTAAATAATAAATTTTAAAAAAATGACTAAATATTTTTAAGGAATTATGCGTTAATAACAAATTTAAATTGTTTTTGTAAGTAGAATTTATTATATGTGTTGTACTTCAAAGTTGATGATAGTAATATGCTACTTAAATGGTAATTATAATAATAAAATTTAAATATATTTTTAATCTTCATATTTTAGCTTATGTATGATTTGTTTTCTTTATTTTTTAATTAGTTTGATATATCTTACTTTTAACATATTTTTCTTCTTAAAATTATCCCCACCTTCAATTGAGTCTCGGTTAACTATTTATTAAAGATATACAAGCTATTCTAGGTTATTAAACCTCTTCATAAACCATTTTTGTAGTTTATTAAGCATTTTCCTCATCTTTATACTTAACTTTTACCTTTTTTTTCTCCTTTTTCTTTTTCTTTTAATCAAGTTAAGTGATTTAATTATCAATTAAGATGTTTTTTCAAATACTTGTTAAAAAGATTAGTATTCTATCATTATTTTAGATTTTAGATTGATCATGTTATAGGTCTTAATTTGCTTTTCATATTTTAAAAATAATCTTAAATGTTATCGTTCCTTTTTTTCATCTTCACTTTAGTTATTTGTCATTTTTATTTATGAATTAACTTGTTAATAATGGTAAAAATATACAATCTCTCCCTTTTTATAGATTTACTTAGATTTATTAAGAAACTTGAACTTGTCAAAAATATATATTCTGATAAATTGAGGAGAAATGATTAGATATTCCTTGACCGAAACTAACTTTTCTTTAATCCTCCATTATTAATTGTTGATAGGTTATGCATATTATACTGGTGAAGGAAATCAAACATGCCTTAATATTAATTTTCATTTTTAGTTGCTTTTTTTTTCTACTAGTTTGAACCTATCATCTTTTAGCATTTTTTTACAAGATGTTTTTAAAGACTATACAGTTCTTGTAATGGATATAAGAATTATGTGAGTTAAATTATATCTTATTGTTAATCATTTAGATACATAGATTGTGTCTTTCCAATAACTTAATTTATTAATCCTTTAGCAATTAGCCGAATATTTGATCAACCTATAAAATGTCTAATGGATATTTCATCCTACTTTATCCATGCCAAATTTTTCTCTATCAAAGACTTAAGGAATAATATTAAAAATTAATTAACTCGCTAGTTCAATTTATAAGCGAAATTATCATTGGTTTAAAAAGATATTTTTTTGAAAACAATTTCAATTCTTATTTACTTTGAATTCAATCAAGTAAACACTAATTAAACTCATGATTTTATATTAGGATAATACCTAGAATTTGAATTAATTCATATTGAAATAATTAAGCATCACTCGAAGTTTTCAAATCAATTATCAAAGAACCAAAGTCACTAAACCCTGTAGGAAAGCAATAACTTTTATTTAGTTTGAATTCAATCAAGCAACCACCAAATTAAACTCATGATTTCCTATGAGAATAACACTTAGAATTTGAATTAATTCATATTTAGACAATTAAGCATCAACCAAAGTCCCTAAATTAATTATTAAGAATTGAAACCACCAAATCTTATAGAAACCCCAAGTTCCTTTTAAATGTTTGCATGAAATTAGAAAATTAACAAAACCCTAATTTTAGAATTTTAGCATTCAAGATGAAATTAAATTAAGCATCAAATTTCACAATTACAAATAATAATATCAATGTATTAAAAGGAAATAAGAAGAAATTGCAACAGAAATTCAATTAAGAATAAAATCTATAATCCTTAACTTATAAAATTAAAACGAATGAGCCAACCAAAGAAATTAACCTTCTATAAGGCTTTTGATGAAAGAAATAAGAAGAAGAAAGGAAGGAAATTAGAATGAAACTTTATTTAGAAATTTAGAATAAGTTTCTGGTGTGTTTACAATATGTAAGTGTTTCCCTTTTATAGACCCAGTTTTCCTATTAAAATTCAAAATTTAAAATCAAGATAAAAACTAAATCAATTATTTTAAATTTAGAATAAATATCCTTCAAGAATTGATTTCCATGTCCCTCTAGATTTGCAATTGAATTCCTTATTTACTTTGTCATTTGAATTCAAATTATGCACGA
Organism: Canavalia ensiformis; assembly: GCA_026541065.1. Lineage (NCBI taxonomy): Eukaryota > Viridiplantae > Streptophyta > Magnoliopsida > Fabales > Fabaceae > Canavalia > Canavalia ensiformis. Next base: position 12,561 of record JAMKYM010000718.1, read on the forward strand.
ATTATGAGTCCTTATTTGATGTCTCTTTTCTCAAATTTTTATGATCATGTTAATGGTTGAATTAGGACTTTTCCTCTAAATAAATGTTGTAGACAATTCTGTCCTTGAACTTCAAAAATTGACCCCATCAAAAAATAACTTCTATAAACTTAAATATGTCCATTTTATTGGAACATGTATGAGTTGTTTGGATAGAAAATATGAGTCACAATTCGGCCCAAATAACTTTAACATCCATCTCGTTTAGACTACATAGGGATACATGTTATTTTATGGACATTCACTCTCAATGAAAGCACCAGTAATACAACCCTTTAAAAAATGCAGCTAACAACAATATGGACGGGATATGGGAAATATAATTCCGCACTTGATGAATAATCTACTGAAATATTACGATGTACAACTAGGGTATATGTCTAACACAGTACAATTAACAAACAAGTGGAAGAAATAAGCTTAAAGTCTACAAGAATGAGCATTATGAGAAAAGAGATTGCAATTACAATTCAGGTCATGTGAATCTTCAACCGTATAATGGTAGCTCGGACATTATTTCTACGCGTCACCTGAGAAGGAATGAAAATGAATTAGTTTCCAAAAGATTCCATAAGGTTACCAGCAGGGAGGGAAGAATTTCAGAGAAGATGAGACACTCACATAATACACACCCTTTCTGTTGCCTCCCCTAGTGTATATATTTTTAACCATTTTGTTGCTGTGCGTTTTCAACTCCCCAACCTTATGTTTCCCACTTTAAGTTTATTAGACACCTCTATTTTTGGATCTTTGGCCATGTGTTCATTTTTAGCATCAAGGGTTTCAAAACTACTAGGATCTTTACTTGTATCATAGCTCCCCCCATTGATATTGACCTTGTCCTCAAGGTCAGAAGTAGCGTTTGATTGGCCCGTGTCAATGTCTAATAATGTTGTAGGAATAACCTGTTGTTGAGGTTGACCAACAAATTTCTTGAGTAATGAAACTTGAAAAACAGGATGTATGTGCATAATGCTTGGCAATTGTAGTCTGTATGCCACAACTCTAATCCTCTCCAGTATTCTGAATGGACCAAAATAACACATGCTCAGTTTTTGATTCTTGCGGAAAGCTAATGAGTTTTGTCGATATGGTTGTAGTTTGACATATACCAAATCTCTTATGTCAAATACCACTTCTCTACGTTTACCATTCGCAATGCTTTTCATTCTTTGTTGGGCTTTTCTTGAGTTTTGTTTCAATTGGGCTAACAATATGTCTCTCTACATTAGTTGTTGTTGCACAAGAATAGAGTCTGTTGGGGAAATTCCATATTTCAATATATATGGTGGTTCTATGCCAAACACAACCTTATAAGGAGTCATGCCAATTGTTGATTGGAAGAACGTATTATGCCAATAATTAACCCATGGAAGTAGCTTAAACCAATCTTTGGGATTCTCTTGTGTATAATATCGGAGATACATTTTAAGGAAAAGATTTAAAAACTCTGATTGTTCATCTGTTTGTGGATGATAGGATGAACTCATTTCCAATGTGGTTCCTTGATTTTTGAAAATTTTTTGCCAAAATTGACTTGTAATACTTTGTCATGATTAGAGACAATCAAGTGAGGTATACCATGGATTTTCACCACATGGGAAATAAATCCGTTTGCAACTTTCTTGGCTGAGAAATTTGCTGGGAAGGGAATAAAATGTGCAAACTTAGATAAGCGATCAATTATCACCATTATAACTGAACACCTATTAGATGAGGGCAGGCCTGTAATAAAGTCCATAACAATGTCTTGCCAAATTTGTTGCAGTACTGGTAAAGGTTACATAAGGCCAACTGGTGGTTGTGTCATATATTTTGCTTGATGACAAATAGGATAACTTCTCACATAATCTTTAACATCCTGAGATAATCTTTTCCAAAAAAAAATTGAGTTGCAACTCAAGCCAAAGGTTCTTTGCATCCCTGCATGACCTCCAAGATAAGAAGTATGAAATTCTTGTAGAATTTTTTGTTTAAGATTTGAAGCGGAGGGTATTATTATCTTGCCATTTCCTGTTCATTCATGGCTTTCATTGATTCCTCCATGGCAGATAATACTGGCATAAAAGAAATCTAGGTTGAGCTAAAACGTGTGATTGAAACCGTTGGTAACCACACTACTTAGTTCTAGCAATTTCAGGATAAATTTAAAGGCCTCGAACAACAAATGTCATCAATACACCAATTATTGACTCAACATATCACAACTAGTTCCTCTGAGCATGCACCCTTGGACTCCAACACCACCAATCAACCATATCCTTTCATCCTAGATCTGTCAAGATTGAATTCCCAAAATATTATGGAGAGGATATTGTACAGTGGGTATACAAGGCTGAATGTTTTTTTTTCGCATTTATTCAATCCCTAACGATCAGAAGGTTGACATAGCCTCGGTGCATTTCAAAGGCAAGCTCTACCCTAGTTCCAGCTGATGGAGAAATCCAATCAGGTACCTAATTGGTTAACTCTATCCACTAATCTATTATTACAATATGGGCCCTCACAGTTTGCAAACCCAAGAGCAGACTTGCTTAAACTTCTTCAGTTGATGCCTATTATGAAATCTTTATGGATTTGGCAAATAGGTTGTATGGCCTAGATGATACTCTCTTGCTGGATTGTTTCATTCGAGGGTTGAAACCTGAGCTTAAAAGAGAAGTCCAATCTAGATTCCCTCATTCCTTGATGCAAGCTATCTCACTGGCCAAGTTATATGAAGAGAAATTCCAACCACTTGCCACACCACGACTACCACAATCGCTAAATCTTAAACAACCATTAAATCAGTTTCCTAAAAAATAATCCACCCCACACTCACTCGTTAGCTATTTTTTCCATAACCATTAAGCCAAGCTCAAACACAAACCACTAAAAACAAAACAATCTACCACGGTTACTTTTATCACCTAAACCAAATTACCTAAAGAAATTAACCCCCGCTGAGATTCAATTCAGAAGAGACAAAGGTTTATGTTTCACTTGTGATGAGAAATACTTCCCGAGTCACAAATGTAATAACAAGCACTACTATTTGATCCAATGTGAGGAACAACCAGAAGAACCTCCAGATATAGAACCACTATCAGAGATAGATACTACAGAAATTGATTCCAACAAGGACCGGGCACATCATTTGTCTTACCATGCCATGAATGGCACACAAGGCAGAGGGACATTTCGATTTATAGGTTGTGTTAATAGCCATGAGATTCAAATATTGATTAATGGAAAGAGTTCAAACAACTTTATCCAACCAAGGATTGCCAAATCCTTATAATTGAAAATTCATTCTACGCCACGACTTAAGTTGATAGTTGGCAATGGTAATATATTGGAGTGTGAGGGGTAAATTAAACAATTGCCAATACAAATTCAAGGACATTCACTCTCAATGAAAGCACCGGTAATACAACCCTTCAAAGAATGTAACTAACAAAAATATGGATGGGATACGAGAAAAATATAATTTCGCACTTGATGAATAATCTGTTGAAAATTTACGGCGTACAACCAGTATATGTCTAACACAGTACAATTGAAAAACAAGTGGAAGAAATGAGCTTAAAGTCTGCAAGAATGAGCACTATGAGAAAAGAGATTGCGATTACAATTCACGTTATATGAATCTTCATCTGTATAATGGTAGCTCGGACATTATTTCTACGCGTCACCTAAGAAGGAATGAAAATGGATTAGTTTATGGTTACTAGCAGGGAGGGAAGAATTTCAGTGAAGATGAGACACTAGCATAATACACCTAGTGTATATATTCTTTCAATCATTTTGTTGCTGTGTGTTTTCTGCTTCCTAACCTCACGTTTTCGGCTTAAAGTTTGTTAGATACCTTTATCTCCAGATCTTTGACCACGTGTTCATTTATAGCGTCAAAAATCTCAAAACTATTAGACACTTTACTCGTATAATCAAATTAAGTATCTCAAAACTATTAGGCACTTTACTCGTATAATCAAATTAAGTAGTATAATAGTCCAAATTAACATAAATAACATTAACTTCTTATACTTTTGAAAATTAAAATCTAAAAAATTATACTTTTGAAAGAATTATATTCTCAACTTATATAAACATAGCTACTAGAATTTAAATTTTGTAAATATACCACTCTAAATTCAAAATTTAAATTTAAATGAAATCTCAAAAACTAAATTTGGAATCTAAGTTCTAGAACATGATATATATATATATATATATATATATATATATATATATATATATATATATATATATATATTTATTTAGGAATCTAAATTTCAAAAATAAAATTCTAAAAACTGATTTTGAAATATAAATTTTAAAAATAAATTTATTCTAGCATATAAAATTTAAAAATATTAAACATAAGAGAAAAGACTAACCTTAGACAAAGCTTTCCCAAAAGATTAAAAATTAAGAAGATTCGAAGAATAGAAAATGTGATTTAAGATAAAATAAAAATAAAAATAAAATAATTAAATATATTTTTAGCCTATCTAAAATTTTAATTCTTCACTTTTAAAATTTTGATTTAAAATAGATTTATTTTAATATTTTCTAATTGAGTATATATTATATATTAAACATGAATTACTTTATAAATTAAAATTAGTCTATCTTATAATATAAAAGATTAAAATTAAAAATTTTAAAAATAAAAAATTAAAGATAAATGTGTAAATAGCAAATCTTCTCCAGATCCTGTTTTATCCAAAATATATTCTGATAATACCCTTGGACTTGAGTCTAACTGCAAAATCAAGCCTTTCTTCTTCAAGCTCTAGGTTTAAGGGGATTGCTTTTTTCACCTTCCAAATTTCTTTTCGTACTCCTTTATTTTTCTTTCTTTTTCTTTCTCATTTCTTCTTCTGTTTGTCATTGTTGCGCTTTCTTCCTTATTAGTTAAATCTATATTAGGTTGCTGCTTTTGGTTGGAGGAAAAACTAAGAAAATGAAGTCAGACGTCGGAGGAGCATCGGAGAAGACGAAAAGACTTTATATTCCGCAAACTAATTCGCGTAATGTTAAACACTTTCTGCAAATTAATTTACTGAAGGTTACATTTCTATGTTCCGTAAACTAATTTACGGAACATAAAAAATTATATACCGCAAATTAATTCATGAAATACATTAATACATTCTGTAAATTAATTTGCGAAGGAGAAATTTTTTTTACAAAAGAGATAAAGTAGGAAAGATAAAATTATAATAAAAAAATTAAAAAAAAAGAAGTGTGTAAAGTAAAACCCTAGCTTTGAAGATCCTTCCTAGCAGGATTTGGTATTCGGCCTAGTTATATTTGTCTATTGTCTATTGGGCTTCTTTCCTAGGGATAACCTTGGAGTTCTTTTTCTTTTAGCAGACAATCATTTAATGACTGACAAAAAACAGAGTTACTCTTTCCGTCTCTTTTTTACTAAACAAGCCATTCTTTTTAATTTTTGTAATTTTTTTTCTTTCAAAAATACTTTTAAACCCTCTTTATTCAATTTACAGTACCACCCTGTCATTCCTTACTTTCAAAATTGTTTTCAGAAATTTTAAAGATGACTACCAGAAATTAACTTTTGGAACACAACAGAAACAGATTCTAGAAATATATAAAAAAAATGCTTTCAGAATCGAATGCATAGAAAGCTTCCCCAAATTCGTTCCGAAACGGGTATGTGGTCAGTTCTGAATGATGGCCCATAAACAAATTTTCGCTCTTTACCCAACTGTGTTTTTGCAGCGTATCTTATTTTAAATGAGGGGATGTTGCTGAGAAATAATTCGGTGAAAAAGGTTTAAGGGTATGTTAAAAAAAATTACAAAAATTAAAAATGATGATGTATATATACAATAAATAAAGTGAATATCAATTTGTAAATCCATATTTTCTTTTGCGAAATTTCTCTTTTATATTCACTCTTACGTGCAAATTTACTCATAAATAATCAAAGAAATCATATAGCTCGTCAATTTTTTCTATATATAATTATCTATTTTTATAAATAATAAAAAAATTATATAAACACCTATTCTTATTCATGATAAAAAAGATATAAATAAAAAATAAAAAGACAGATACCAGGCTGTCTTTCCGCTAGTTACATTTTTTTATTTGCATGACATAATCATTTTATGAAATATATTTAAAAGATGGCTAATTTTCCAACTCCCAATGCTAAAAGATGTCTGAAGCCCAAAAATGAATCACAAACCGTTGCTTTCGTTTTTCATTAAAAAAAGAATCACAATTGAATTGAATGATAGGAAGCTATTGAGCACAACTCTGTACCGGATTTAATCATATCTAGTTTTGTTAAGATGATTTTTAGTTTTTATTTTTTAAATTTTAAATTTTAAAATTAATCTGTTTTTAATTTTTAATTTTAATATTTAGTTTTTTAAAATTATTATAAAAATAAATTAAATCATTCTATTATTTTATTTTATTATAAATTATAAAAAATATATAAATAAAATATTAATTAAAAAATTATATTATATTAAAATAATATAAATTTTAAATTTTAAAAATAATAAATTAAATATAATTATTTTTATTTTTATTATACTAATAATATTTATGATGATAATAATAATAGTATAATGATAAAAATAAAAATAATGTTTATGAAATAATAATAATAATGTGATGATTATAATATAAAAATAATATATAATTATAAAATTTTTCTAAATATTATTATTATTATATTTTTTTATATTATTCCAGTTTTATTGTATATAAAAATAATATATTATAATATTATATTATAAATAAGATATAATATAAAATTATATATTATAATATTATAATTTTAATATAATTTATATATTAATTAATATTATTTATTTTTTAATATATAAAAATTAGATAATAAATTCTTTATAAAATAATAAAATAAAAATTATTATTATAATGATAATAATTATGATAATGATAATTATAATATAAATAATATTATATAATTATACAGTTTTTATATTTTATATATTATTTAATAATCAGTATATATACAATAAATAATCTTATATATTATTATTGTTATTATAAATTTTTATATTATTTGATATTTATTTTATATAAAATAATATATATTATATTATAAAAATTTATATAAAATAAAATTATATTATAATTTTTATAAATTAAATATATTTTTATATATTGAATAATATCATTTATTTGTAAATTTATAAAAAACAGATAAATAATTAAAATTTTTAAAATAATAAAATAATTTTTTTTAAAAAGAATTATTATTATTATGACGATGGTGATACTAGTAGTAATAAATGATGGAAATAAATTGAACTGAATTAGAACATGAATGTTTAAGACTATCTTATTTAAAAATTTTGAGACTTAAATTTGAAAGTTTGTTATCTGTTTTTTTTTTAACCCAAGTCTAGATTTAAAATCTATAAAGCCTCTAAACTTGTTTAAAAGTTTATCTTTCAAAAAATAGTTAATAAATAAACTTAATGTCTATATATATACTTGATTAAAAGTACTTACAAGCTTAAAACCTACAAAATAAAAAAGTTAAAATAAATATAAATATAAATATATGATATATAAATATAAATATATGATATATATATATATATAAATATAAATATGTATCTGAATAGATTAAATAAATTTTTTTTTAGCTTGGTTTTTTTTATCCAAGAAAACTTTTTGACATAAGTCTGAATCTATCAAATCGAATCAAGTTAGACTTTAAACGAGATAATAACAGTAGTACAATGGTTATTATATAAAAAATATTAATAATTATTTAAAATTTTATTTCATATATTATTTAATTATTAATATTTAAAATAAATAATTTTATATATTATTATAATATTTTATATTATTTACTTTCTATTTTATAAAAATAATATATATTATAATATTATATTATTATAAATAATTATATAATATAAAATTATATTATAATATTATAAATTTAATATAATTTATATATTAAATAATAATTTTTTTTATTTTTATTATGTAAAAATTATATTATTTTAAAATAATAAAAATTTTTATTATTATTGTTATTTAGTGATAGTAAAATTTGTAAATTTAAAAATAAAAATATTTAAAACTAAAAATAGCATTTAATAAATATCTTTTTTAATTTTAAGATTTAAATTAAAATTATTTTAAAATATATTAAAAATTATTTCAAAACTATTTTGTCTAAACAGATTTTATTTTTAAAATTAATTTAAAAAACAAAAACTAAAAACTTGTATAAATGAGACCTACATTGCTAATTTCAAATTTAATTTTTTACATCTTATCATTAGTTAAATTATGTTTTTCAAAAGTTAAATATGATAAAATATTGAATATTAAATATAAGTTTAACAGCTCAAATCTATTTAAAATTAAAATTTTCATATATTATATCCAAATTTTCAGCACAGTTCTCCTAAAGACTATGAAACAACTCTTATATTTTAAATAATATTTACATATATCGATCCAACACTCACTTTAAATTTTATCCTCTTTGGCCAAAAAAAGTCAAGGAATTGAATATTTATTTTATTTTCTATTTTCATCTTTGATAACAAAATATCATCATATTTTTATTTTATTTTCTACACAAATATTTTAAAAATATATAAAACAAAATAAAAATAAAATAATATTTTTATAATTAAAAATGAAAAATATAAAAAAAAAATATTTTTCAAACAAACGTTCCCTTAGTTTTCTTAGGGCACAAAGTTTGGTGGTGAACAGGTGTTTGTGAGACAAAATACAAAAGGTTATTTCCAACACAAATAGCAACCGATAAAGACTGAGCGGAATGCATCATATTTAAAATTAAACAGGCAAGAAAGAAATTTATTAAAGAAATAAACTGAGAAGAGAGAAAAAAATGCAAAAAAACAATTTATTCCATGACTGATGATATCAATTAACATAAAGTCTCCTAAAATTCAGAAAAATATAGGAGCTAACTCCTCATCCTAGATCTTAGCTAACCCTTTAGATCTTGGCCTGGCCACGGTTTTTCAGACGAGAATAAGCAAAGGCATTTACAAACTGCATTTTATACAGCAACTACAGCGCTTAGTGCCACTGTCGGCATTGCCTTTGTCAAGAGCTTCCCTCACATCATACCATGGAAACCCGCTGTATCCAACAGTACTGCTTTAATTTGTTCTGGGAGGACATCCTGGCCTTCTCTGCATTGCTGTCAAGAAACATGCAAAGACTAGAAATTAAAAACAAAACATGAGGGATGAGATCAAAATTTAAAAATCAAGCACTTGTTATGAAACAGCCTGAGGGAAGCCTCATGAGACCTTTTACCTGTCATTAAGCTGATATTTACTCTTCTCAAAATTTTTTAGTACATTTTGGTGTTTTTAGATGGCAGAATAGGAGGGGTGATTTTGACTCATGCAGATAATTCACAAAGATCTTAGTAAATTCCATCTTATTAAAACTGGAGTCTCCTCTCCTTTTAAAAGTGTACATTTTATTCTAGGGAGTAAATTGTGACAACCATTAATGAAAATAATCAATGATTAAAATTTTTCAGTGATTGAATGAGAAAGGTGGAACCCTACAGTCTTCAGCTCAAGTTTTTGCAATGGTCACCTCTCATAACTCACAAGCCTCATGCATATTATACACAGTTTAATTAAAAAGAGAAAGGGGAAGATAGAGGCTGGGGCTGCTAGTTTTATAGTGGCTCACTATGCTTGTCATCTAATTAGGATTTTGCAAGAGAAATGGTAAGTATTTTGCTAGATGTATAGTACTGGGAGTAATTCAACGAGTTCATGCATAATACTTTTGAGAAGTGAAACTGAGTATCATGACATCTCTCTACTAACCATCTTGCTAACAAAGTATTTGTCATTCATTTCATCCTAGCCATAGTACAATGTGATATTGCCCAATAGAAACCAACGGCAAACATAATAAAGAAAAGCAAGGAAATAAAAAGGGATTTATTGATGTAAGAAATGGCACAGTAAAAAACTAACAGTATACCTCAGCTCTGAACACATCTAAAGCAAAACCATTGAAACAGCTGATAACAGCCTGCTGAACATCCAATCCAAGGTTATCCAATGCCCTCATGGTGGAAAGCAGAAGACCTGGTCTGCGGGCACAAAACATATGGATATTGACAGCTCTCCCTTCCCTTACCCTAACCTCCACCTATAAATTTCAGAAAAACTCAAGTCAAAATCAATTTCCTCAGTTCGTTAAGTTCTGGGAATCCTCAAAAGTATCTTCTGAATCAAATTGTTGATTATTGGTTTGCATTAGTATTTAATGTACCTTTGGGGTCTACACCACAACAAATCGCAAAATTCAAGTGACTTATAACAATCAAGCTCAATTTATGACATACAACTAAGATTTCTCAATATCAGACACAATAAGCAAATTTTAAAAAACAAAATGTTGATACATTTATCATTTCTGAGAACTATTTCTGTTAAACATGTCAGATTTATTTTTTATCATTGAAGTACTATTATTGGAAGGTGAAAAAGCAATGAAATGAAATGACAGAAAGATATGCCAAACATATTTCAACCACGTTTACATATTCACATGTCAAAAGCATGCTATTTCCTAGCTTCTAAGATCAGTTATAAATCATGAGAAGTAAGTGCATCTGCACCAATACTTCTCGGTTCTCACATGATCATCACATATATCTATGATACTTTACATACCGAAAATGGGTGTAAGAAACAAAAATGATGAAGAACAGCAATGAATACAACTAATATCAGAGTTAAGAGGTGCAAATGTTTAAAAGGTACATCTTCACTTGCCATTCAAAAGGAATTCTAATACAGGACATGCAGTATGACTGATCAGTGATCAGCATTTGACCTGTTTATTAGCAGATGAAACATTGGACCCATTATTTGTGGTAAGGTATGTTAGCCAAAGCATATGAAATTTGTCTGAGCTTCCAAAATGTAATATGCATCACAACATTAGCAAAGAGTAAATTGTGTAATTTCTATGTAGGTCCTACCATAAAAGTGTTAACAGTCCACATGAATGAAAATATGCAGACTTTGAAGTTCAATATTTTTGGCAGGTAGGCACACTACATAATGCAACTATGCAAGTCATACAGAAAAAAGGAGACATTCATTCAAACTCAGTGTTCTTTATCATCGTCAAATTTGCACAAATCATACATGTGTACTTGTTCACTATGTGAGAGATCAAAATCAAAGCAGTATTGACTCTGAAAGTTTGACAAGGTCTTGCAAGCAAGCGACTAAACTGACTAGAGCTTTCAGGGTAAATGAGTTAGCCCTCCTAGATGAAAAAATAAAACTTTGGGGAAAGGTCGGGACCAAGTCATAAAATAATTCAGATACTTGACAAGCCACTAAATAAATTGCCAAAGATTCAAAAAGTTCAAAGCAATATGGAAGATCTTTTGGGCCTGACACATCATCTTACAAGGAGGATAACAATTTTGCACTAAGACAAACAAATACCTTTGCTGATTGGTTTTTAGGGCTAGGAAGAGTGCTAGGAGATAGTTCTTCCTTTATGCGGTGGGCAAGGGTAGGTGGACTGGGTGTCACAGGGTGAAAGCTTGCAGAAGGTGGCGGCGATGAGCCTGGAGGGCTTGACTCTAGCTCATTATGAAGCTCATTAATCCGCTGAAGTAACTCCTTCAAGTAGTCAATGGCATCCCCCAGAATGGAAGCCCTATCCATCTACAAAAAAAATAACAAAAAAAAATATAAGCTTCTATTATCGCCATCACATTAAAGGAGCAAATTGTTGATGTCAATAACAAAAAGTGACCGCCAAACCAACACAGGTTAAATCTCAGATTGATAAAAACTGTCATGTATATATAATAATACGCATCAGATTCACTAACATAAATCACTTCATGTCATTTCACATCACAGGATGAACTAACATGATGAAAACACCTACTTCATAATTATTCAAATAATTAATCCGTCCTAACATTAGAACTAGTCCATGTTTAGTTCATTTATTTTAAAGAAATAATCACTTTTTTTACTAGTTTCTAAAAGTGCTTTTGAAAAATAAATGTTCTCAGAAATTTAAGTATTTCTAAATTCAGCTTGTTTTGAAAAAATAATTTTATTTCTTTCAACTTTCAAAGAGAACTTTTGAAAAATAAGCAACTATTTCCCTAGATCTAATCCAAAAGCCAAACATGCACTTAGTCCACAAACAATGCAGGGAAACAAAAAAGAAGCTTCAAACCAAGTTTTCTTCATACCTTGCTAATCTTTGGCACAACAGACCTAAGCATGTACAATCTATCATTGAGCTTCTTCCTGCGCCGCCTCTCAGCCATGAGATTCTTCGCCGGCATCCCCTTCTTCTTTCCCTTCTGGTTTCCACCACGTACACCATTGTTATCATTATTAATGTTATTGTTATTACCATTAGCATGGTCATTATTGTTATTTGTATTAAAATCATTGCCCCCATTCTCCTCCAATTTCCCACCCTCATCAGACTCATAATTAAGCCCTTCCTCAGCCTCCCCCTCATCGGTCACCTTCCTCTCCGGCGCGGCTGCAAACCGCCACGGCACCGAAACCTCCAATTCTTCCAACTTCCCCGCCCCGCCGGTGAGCGCTGCCCGCTTCTGAAACAGAGTGGGCAGCGGCGGAAGAGCCTCGAGTGGCCTCAGAGCCTTAGCCTTGGAAGAACCCGAGGCGTCGAATGTTTCCTCTTGAGGAAACCCGCCACTGAGTTCAACAACACGAGTTGGTCCAAATTCGGGGTTCGAACTCAGCTCGAGGGGCGAGAAATCCATCAAAACAGGGGAATTGGAAGGTGGAAATGGAGGGAGGAAACCGCTTTGGGAACCTAAATCGAAGGCATTGTCGAAAGGGTTGTTGTTATTGGCATTGAGATTGACATTGAAGAAAGAAGAAGGGAATGAAGGTGCAGAAGAAGACGAATCCAGAGGGTGCATAAGAAACGCGTCGTTTTGGAGAAGGTCCTGCTGAGCTGGGTTCGTGAACTTCGTGTACCATTCACCTTCCAGCATGGATTTGAAGGAAGGAAGAGCACCACCTTCCATAACGACGTCGTTTTTGGGGTCACGAACTTCATTGTTGTTGGTCCATGCGTCCTCTTCTTCGGGTTGGGGTTCCATCCAGGGAACGCTGTGAGAGAGAGCTCTGCTTGGTAGCATATCTCTCTCTTTGTTGTTATAATATAAGGGAGAGAAAAAGTTGAAGAGCTTTAAGCTTTTTCTAAAATAAAAATATATGTATATATAAAAAATAAAATAAAGAGGGGTCAGAGGAAGAGCATAGTTGGAGATTGAGTGAGAAGAAACGTTATGCAATAAGATGAGGGGAGAGGTGTGGAAGGTGTGCAGTGGAGTGTGGTTTATCTCTGTCTCATCTGTCCTGTGTTTCGCTGCCGTTTTAACTTTTCAGTCATAATCCTGGGGATGCCTTTTATGGATCAAAAGTTAATGATTTTTTTTTTTTTCCTTTTCCAAAATCCTTAAATTTAAATATATATATATATATATGCTCTAATGAAAAAAAAATTAAAAATAAATACCACCATCAATTAAATCTAAAATTTTAACTGTGAAAACAAATAATAATTAATAATTAACAATTTACTTTTAGTTAGGTATTATAATATATTTTAAAACTTTTAAATGACATAGGACTTATTTCTTATTTTTTTATAATTATGAGAATTATTAAATAATAAAAATTGTATTTAAAAAGTATTGAAAAGTTGTGTTATCATTATTTTTCTAATTCATTTATTATTAAAAGTAACTGTTTTATTTCCTTCTTTGCAGAAATAACAAATAAATGAAACGTTAGTATTGAAAACCAATAAAATACATTATTTTGTAAAAATGGTAACTTTTGGTTATGGAAAATGAAACTTTTGGTGTAATTTTTTTTCCGTGTAGCGCGAGAAGCTCGTGTTAATAACTTAATATATGTTTTTGCGGTCAAAAGATTTTTATAAAAGTAGAATTCAGTTATGAAATTAAATATTAAAAATAAAGTATATATATATATATATAAAAGGAGAATTTAATTTATTTTAAGAATAATTTTATTTTAAAATTATTTTATTTAATAATTTTTATAAATAATTAAATTTTATCAATCTAATTATTAAATTAATAAATTATATTATATAGATTATTTTTATAAAATTTTTAAAAATTTAATATTTTAATAAATAAATTTAAGTTAATAGATATTATATAAAAAATATATTATTCGTTAATTTGAATTTATTTTTTAAAGTATTAAATTTGTTCTAAATTTTATAAATTTTTTTAATATAATTTATATAATATAATTTATTAATTTAATAATTAAATTATTCTATAAAAATTAATTATTCTATAATAATTTAATTCTTTCTCTTTATTTATTTATATATATATATTTATATTTATATTTATGGTTAAAATATTTTTTTAAAAGTAAAATTCTGTTATAAAATAAAATATTAAAATTAAATTTAAAAATAAATATAATAAAATTTTAATTAATTAAAATATATTAATACTATTTATTTATAAAGTACGATGAATATTTTATTTATATTTTTTGACTTTAAAAATATGTTTAAATACTTTAGAATGAATTAATTATTTTAAAAAGAAATGTTTTAATAGACACTCATAACTGTTTTATTCAAATGTAATAAAATTCAATTTGAATCAGTTAGTGATATAATTTTAATAATTTATTTTTATAAAATATTTTAATTGAAATATATATATATATATATATATATATTAAAATCTGTTGATATATATATATTAAATTTTAATATTTATATTAATTTAATAATATTATATAAAATAAAAAATTTATTAATTTAATTGTTAAATAATGTTATAATAAATTTTTATGATTATATATATATAAAATTTTATAAAATTTTAAAATTTATAATATTATATTCAATTATTAATATATATATATATATATTTTAATAATATATAAATTATTAAAAATAAAACAAAATATTTATCAATTTTTGTTTTATATAAAATATTATATACATAATTTACTTTGTAAAATTTTTTAAATAAATAATTAAATTGATAATTTTTATATAAAATTATTTAATTAGTGTAAATGTAAATTTGACACCTAAGATTAACTGATCTGTAATATATATTTGCAGTCAAAATATTTTTACAGAAATAAAATTTTTATGAAATTAAATATTAAAAATAAATTAAAATTAAATGCAATGAAGTTTCAATTAATGAAAAATATAGTAATATTGTTTATTTATAAAAAATTAATTATTTATATTTTTTAGTTTTAAAGTCTGTTCAAAATTTAGTTTAGTGAATTAATTTTTTAAAATGAAATATTTTAATAGACATTTATAATTGTTTCATACAATGTTATGAAATCTGATTCGAATCAGCTAGTTATATCGATATAGCTAAAAATTGGTGAATCAACCATTTTGAACAGCACATTGGATTGGACATATTACACAAACCTGGTTTTAATCGGTGTGATTTGGTGGTCTTCTGAAAAAATCCAATGAACCAGTTAAAGTATAATGAACTGATCGAGTTGAACAAAAAGAAAAAGAAAAAGAAAAAGAAATCTTTGCTAAACGATGTAGCTTTAGTTAGAGATAACCTTCGTAGCTTTTTGCTTGATACATTTTATTAGGAAAGTCTCTTCTTACTAGATGTGAATATTTATGTAATCACTTTATAATCAATATTTATTATATATTACATTTTGAAAAATTTTCAAGTTTATATATATATATATATATATATATATATATATATATATATATATAATCTCTTAATCATTAGAAGAAAAGGATATATGTATAGGGGAAAATTAAAGATCTTTTAACTTTTGTTTGCATTACTTGATCATATATTTGTAGATTTACATCACTTGAATAAATGTAGGAGAATTTGTAAGTTGGATAAGGTGAATTTTTTTCATATTTAATTTCATACACAATTTATATTATAAGCTTGTTTAGTTATATGTGTGATGGTAATTATTTTTTATATTTTTTTATTTACCTTTTACATAAGTGAATCGTTTTAAAACGTAAAGGCTAAACCTTTTATGTGAAAATGGTTAAAAATTTTATATTTAAATAAGTTATTGGTGGCTTTTCATTTTAATTTTATTTGTAGAGGTTAAAAGGTAAATTATTTTTTTAATTGTCCATAATTGATATTAGTTTTTTTTTCTAAAAAAATTATATAAAATTGTTTTTGCAAAAAATTAAAATAAATTTTTTTTAACATCATATTAATAAGTGGAAAAAAATTAAAACAGTCATTCAAAAATTGAAAAGAAATAAAATAAAGGAAAAGGAAAAAAAAAGTTTAGTTTTGGTTAATTTGGATAGTTTAAAAATTTAGTCGCTCAAGAATGAATCTAAACTAATTAAGTATGATGAAAAATACGTTAAATATTTATTTAAAAAATCAATTTTTTAATTTTTTTTAAGTTTGTTCAAAAATGAACTTAAAATTCATTTTTAAAATCAAAACCTTTTATATTTATTATTTATATTTCATTAATTAATGCACGTCACTATAAAAATTGACAAAATATAAAATACTTTTATTTCATTAAAAAACAGAAAATTTAATTTCTCATTATAAGAGATTGGACCAAGTTTCAAAAAATTATTTAATACATTGAAATAAAACACTAATATTAACAGTATTAAATAAAAATAATAAATATGAGGAAAAAGTTTTTAAGTAAGATTTGAAAAGTACAGATTTTTAGCCTTTAATTGGTAATTTTTTTTGGAAGTATGCCAAGTTTAGTCGATTAAGCTTGGCTGTGCTATATTATAGGTGATATTTTTCTTCTTTCAAGTTCCAAAATTTTAAAATTTAGAATTTTATGTTATTTGTATTACAATTTAGTTTTGTGGGGAGGGGGTGGGGGTTGGTGTAATAATTATTAATTATTGAGGGGGTTCGTGTAATCATTACGTGAAAATAAGTTTTTAGAGTCTTTTTTGTACATTTATGTTGTTAAAATTTCTATTGTAATATATCTGGAACATATTATAATGTGGTAAAATTTATTTTTTTACAAAATTTAAAAGGTGAAAACAGTATAAGAATTGATCTTCTATAGGGTTTCTATGTTTTAAACGTCGTAAAAGATTTATTCTTTTACAATATTTGTATCTGTTAAATTTTATAATAGAGATAACTATTTTATAGAGTTATAATTTTTGAATGTGGTAATAGAAAAGTCTTTTTAAATATTCATTATTTGATGACATTTATTTATCTAGTTAATTTTTTATTCTCAAATAACTTTTTTATTTTCTAATTTTATTATTTTATTTAACATTTTATATAAATCATGAAGTATAAAACTTACATATTAGATATATAATTTAATGGAGTATATTAGATTATTTAATATATTTATGTAAATTAATATATTAATTATATTGAATAATATTATAAATATTAAATAAAGTTATATTCATTTAATTTGTATATATATAATTTTAAATAAATAATATAAAATATATGTTAACAAATACATTATAAGAATATATATATATATATATATATATATATTTTGTAATGTTGTAAAATAATATTTAAAATATTTTAAAAATTAAATTTTTTTTATGTTTCTAATTAATCAAATCATAGCTTATCATCCAAATTTAAAGAAATTACTAAAATAAAAATATGAACGTATTAATATTATCAATTTTTATAAAATACTAATTAAATATTATATTAAATACATAATAAGCTTAATTTTCTTTTATTTTATTAAATTATTTTAAAAAATGAATATCACATTTAAGATATAAGATATATAGCTAAAATTTTATACTTTGAATAAAATTATTATTTTATTTTATAAAATAATTCTTTTCATCATATAATATATGCCATCAACGTGATTATTTGATAAAAATATTAATAAAATTTAAATTAAATGATAATTATTTGTGTTAATTTGATTTAAGAATCTAAACGTTTATGAATATGGTAAAAAGTTATAACTTTAATGAAATAAAATAAAGTTTTTAAATGTGTATAATTTTTAATAATAAAAAATATTTATAATAAAAAATAATATAAATTTACTGATTGAACGTATCCTTAATATTTAATATTATCTTAGATCACCATGCATTGAATCAAGTAATTATATAAATTGGGTTGGTCAATTGATCATGTGTTTTATAAAGTTGACGAATTAATTAAAAAATTTCTCTAAGTTACATACAATCATTTATAATAAATCATTACTTAGTATTGTAAGGAGTTAAAAACAACTTATCAATTTTCTAATTCTACAATTTTTTAATTCTAATAAGTATGTGAGATATATATATATATATTATGATTGTCCACTAAATATTAAAAATATGTGATATAAGGATAAAAATAAAAACTACTTATTTTTAAGTTGGAAGAATCAATTGAAAATACAAATACTTAAAATAGAAATGAAAAATTGAATTTTTATTAATATCAATTAGATATAAAAAAGAAAAATAATAGTTTAATTAAAAGATAATAATTATAAAGTACCTGACATATATACATATCATAGAAGCACTTAACTAATAATGATAAAGGATATCATTGACTTGTTCTACTTTTGTAAATTTTAAACTTTTTTCACCAAATATAACCAAGTCCATTAATATATCTTTACATTGATCCTGTCTACGTTGAAAATATATTTAAAAGAGTTTGAATCGTTGATCAAGATCTTCAACTTTTTGTACTAAAATAAGATTCATCACAAATAATTTTTAAGTAATTTTTTGATGTAATTAAATCTTTTATTTACTTAAAAAATTTACTTTTTCCTTTAGATTTTAAAGGTATCTAAAATTCAAATCAATTATTACATAATAAGTTTATAATGCTATCAAATATATAATTAAATATATTTCTATTCAATTGTATACTAAATATATATTATGTATAGGTACTTATCAATCACTAATTAGTAAGTAATTTTTGTAACTTGTACTAACTTTAGTTCTTTTACTAACAAACTATCCTTGGGACAAATTTAAAAGAATATATTATATAAAGCATTATGGCTTCAATAAAATACAAGTTATTAAATGTTAAATCTGCAGGCTAAGATATATATTAAATCGATGAACTATAGGTAACATTATAAAAACAAAATTAGTACAAGTACATATCAAAAATTAAATGAATTAAGTAAGACAGGTTCTATATGAAAATTTTAATGATAACCATTGTTGTATATAAAATGTGAGTACAAAATTTTTTAGCAAATTTTATTTATAGATAAATATACCTGTTGGTATAAAAAAAAGATATTTTAGTTTTTTAATATCAATCTTATATAAACTATGTTAATAAAATAAAAGAAAAACTTAAATCCTAACTTTTAAGCTTATCAAATATATACCTTGTGTGTGATTATCAAAAATAAAATAAGTTAAGAAAAATAGAAAGAAAGAAAACAAGAACACAAATGTAAGTTATGGATAAACATGGAACCTTATATCCCTTTATGAGTTTAATTAATTTTATCTCCAATTCTTCCTATGAATGATTTAGAACATTCATTGCTAACCATTTACTCCAGTGCTACTACTATCCACACTTGTGTTATTCTATTATGCTTAATCCATTAATAGAAACTAACCAATTCTATTAATCTGTTAGTTGGTTAGGGGGTTAGGTGATTATACCACTCCCAATCGGTGGAACTATAAGATAACTAAACTTAAGGATCTTGGAAGGTCAATTGAAAACTCAAGTTTCTAATCAATTAATTGCTTGTCATGTAGTTAACACCCTTTTAAATTTTATGCCTATTTTATTTATCTATCTTGTAGGATCAAAGTGGATAATATTTAGAAAGGAGATTATTACAATTATCAAATCAAGGAGTAATAATAACATTGGCGTAGGTGGTTAGCAATTGAACAAATGGGGGGAATTCGGGATAAAAGTAAGTAAAGTTACAAGAGGATCAAAAGCCCTATAGATTTTTCATAACTTAGCACCACATTCTTTAATTTATAATATAATAGAAATATTTTTTTATATTTTTTATTTCTTTTACAACACAACCCCTCTTTTGCTGAACTCAAAAATTAGAATTCAAACTTCATACATAGATTGTTAGCATAGTCTTTGTGAAATTAACATTGAGGGCCTAAAATATCTTCTTTCTATAGCAATGAGTATACTTTCCCATAGGTAAAACTTGACAAAGAGTTTTATACTCATGTTTTGTATGCAATAGGCTCCTATCTATAGGGTCATTAGTAACCTCCTGGTGGTCGTCAATACTCATTTCCTCCTTCTTCTTTTCTCTTCTTGTCAATGTTTTTGGTTTCTTCCTACTCCATAGGGTAATTTCCTTATCTTACTCCTTAAGTGTTACCTTGGGTTGCTCAAGCAAGACCTTAGGTGTTCGTCAGGTCAAAAAGGTAAAGATTTGTCCTATTTGACTTCCATGGTTTACACTTGGAATATTTCTGTCTCTATATTTTGACATCAAGCTTCTATGCTCTTGATTGTAGAGTCTAAAGAAGCTCGTTCTTTCCTTTTTTTAGTTATATCCTCCATAATTTTTTATACAATAAGGCTTGTATACATTAGGAACAACGTTAGCAAAACTTTTACCTTAATTTCCTTCCCAAGATGGATTTGGGTAATTCTCTCTGATGATGTAGGAATTCTCTATGTAATTGGCCTTCTCATGATGTTGAGAAATATGAGCTTCAACTGCACATCCTTCATTGTCGTGGCTTAAAGAGCCATAGAATTACATGGGCTTGGCCCAGGTTACAAATGGAATTCGGGTAGGTTATGCTTGTATCAATGCTTCCAACTTTTTGTTTAAGGCCTCCATCTTATTAGCTAAGGTAGTAGTATGATTTTCCTAGTATACTTTTGCCGAATGAGAGCCTTTCTTCTCATGCCTATTAGCTGCCCTCTACTCGTAATTATTAGCATCCAAATTTTCTATAATTTTTCATGTGTCCTCTAGGGGATTATGTAGGATACCCCCACCAAAGGCTACATCAATGACAATCCTATTGGTATAGGAAATACTATTGTAGAAAATTTGCACTAGATGGGATATTTGATACCCATGATGTTGGCATCTTCGAAGAAGGGTTTGAAACAATCTCAAGCCTCATACAAGGATTCATTGTAGAACTAGATGAAGCTAACAATATTTCCTATGATCCTGGAGTGCAATTATTATAGAAAGTATCGTGTCAGAAATAGATGTTGTAGATCCACTAGGTAGTGATGGATGCCCTTGGAAGAGAGTTTAACCAATTATCCATCTTTTTAGTGATTGAGAAGGGGAACAATTGTAGTCTAATGACATCTTGCATGATGCCATTCATCTTAATAATGTTTGTTAGCTTTAGGAACCTTTTGATATGGCGATGGGGGTCTTCTGAGGTTGTCCTCCCAAATTGAAGCAAGTTATGGATCATATTGATGAGTGTGTGCTTTAGTTTGATGTTTGAAATACATTCTAGAGCTGTGATGGATATGCTACTTTCCAAGCCCTCATCAATGGGGGTCATGTAATCTAACAAAGTTCTACGTCTTTTTGTTACCATCTTTATCACTTTGGTTTCTTGCCTCAATGTCCTAGTTGTTCTCTTTATCTTAGGATTAAACTACATATTAAAAACTCGAGATCTTGTTAGCATAAACAAATTGAGCAACTAAGCAGGATAGCACAAAATATTTTAAATTTTATTTTTTAAAAAATATTTTTTATTTTTTATTTTTAATACACACACAAGTCTCAAGCAATTAGAATTTAAATTTCAAAGAATGTTGAAGAATAATCCCCAACAACGATGCTAAAAGCTTGTTGTGTGTAAAACTCTTTGGCAAGTTTTATCCATAGGCAACTATACCTGTTAGTATAAAAAGGGGATATTTAGTCCCCTAGTGTTGACCCCACAGAAAACTATACCAACAATCTAAAAGATAATCTTAAACCCTAACTTTTGGGCTCACCAAATATATGTTTTGTGTGTGATTATAAAAAATAAAACAAGTTAAGGAAAATAAAGAAAAGAAAACTATAATATATATATATTTAAGTTATAGATAAATATGGAACATTGGATCCCCTTATAGCTTTACTTACTTTTATCTCTAATTCCTCCTATGAACAATTTAGAACATCAATTGCTAACCACCTACTCTAGTGTTTTTACTATCCAATGATAATGCAAAAGTAATAATATTTCCCTTAAATACTACTCTCAATAATCATACATATGAGGTTGTTAAATATTTTTTTAGGTAATTAGATAGTTAAAAACCTAGGATTCCAATTGATCCTCTAAAATCCATAGATTTATTTACCTTATAGTTTCCTCAAGTGGGGGATGGTACGATCACCTACCCCCAATCAACTTATAGATTAATAAAAGTGGCTAATGCCCGTTAATAGATTAAAATAAGAAAATATCATCGTTCATGATAAAATGACATATAATATTCATGGGAAAAAATTGGAGTTCAAGCAATTACATCACAAGATTCACCAAAGCCCCATGAATTGGGGACTTAACTATACTAGTCAAAAGTTAACCAAGAAATATTCATAACCTAATCCTAAGGTAAGAAATACAAATATGGGACACCATGAAAGGATTCCTCCCACCAAAATTCTATAGGAGGACACTAAAGGAAGAACTAGAAATGGAGAGGTTAGAAAGTGAAAAATGGAGGAAAATATCTTTGAGGAAGTGAGAGGCGCTTCCCTCAAAAAATAAATGGTCTAGCCTATGTTGCCTGGAGTTCTATGTGTCATGAGGTGTGGCAGAGCCTTCCTTTCATAAGTGTAAACACTCAATTATGTCCAAGGCCTCATTTTAAAATTAATTAGTAAATAGTAATTTAAATAAAATAATAATAAATAAATGAATCAATAAATAAATAAACCAGAAATAATAAAAAGGAAAAAAGTAGAAAATGGTAATAAACCAAAATTAAATTAAATTTAAAACAGAATATAAAACTGAAAAAGTAGTTAAAAGAAAAAATAACAGAGAAGGAAGAAAAACAGAATACCTAATTAAAAAAGGAAGAAAAAATACAAATAAACAGAAAATAACAAAACAAAGAATAAAATAAAGAAAATAGAGAAAATTGAAAAAAAAACAAAAAAAAATTAAAAAATAAAACTTGAAAAAACAGTGAAATAAAATAAACAATACTAAAATAAAAACAGAATAAATAGTAAATAAAAGTTGAAATAAAAATTACAAAAATAATAAAAAATAATAGGGAAAAAGCGTAAAACTGAAAAATAAATAAATTTAAAATAGTAAAAGCAAAATAAAAATAAAATTAATAGAAATAATAAAATGGAGATAAATATGAATTGAGGAAATAAGTAAATAATAAAAACAAAAAATAAAAATTGAAAAAAAAAATAAAAACAGAAAGATTAAAAATGAAAATAGAAACTGAAAAATTAGAAGTAACTAATAACCAAAGATTAAAGAAAAAATAAGAACAGAAACAAAAAATAAAAAAGAAAAAAAAAGAAAGAAAAAAATAGAAAAACAGAAGTTAGGGATATAACAAAAGAGAAATTTTAAAGAAAAAAAAAACAGCAGAAAAGGGGGGCGGGGGAGGCTCGAAAAAGTTGGTTTAGATTTTTCCTGGAGAGTTTGGACCCTCGCTGGGGTTTTCTCTTTATCTTCTCCATTGCTTCAAAGGATTTTCGGGGGAACCTTGCTGAGCTTCATTCATGGCTCTAGTTTGAAGTTCTTTAGGTCACTCTCAGAACGAACCTCATGCAAGGCTAGCACAGTCCAGTTTGGCTTCCTTCCTAAATATTGCTTCGGCTGGATCTCCAACCTTTCATCAAGAGCAAAGAGGACCTGAATTCGAAAAGCTTCTCGATGTTGTACCCTGGCCTGGATCTTGATTCGGCTTGGAGGAAGCTTGAAAATCTGGTAAGATCCTTAGTTCCTCATCCTCCGCCATCAGGTAAGCTCGAAATCCCTCTCGTGCATGACTTCTCAATGACTTAGCGAATCTGTTATCTACGTATATATTCTGTGTGAACCTGATTGAATCAACCGCTTCCATGTAAGTTTGTCCATTGTTGCCTTTTAATTCTAATCGGAGAAGGCTAACAACGATCAATTGAGATTGAAGTTAAGCGAGATAGATTAGAGACTTATGACTAGTGATGATTGTGGTCCCTAAAACCTTTGGATTAGAGCTAGAACATTCCATTTACAACGGAGTTCTGTATTTGTTAGTTGCTTTTGATAATGTTGACTATGGTGATGCCTGAGAGTTATTTTTGGTTGCATGCATCATATAATTATACTCAAATTTGTTGCTTGCATTGTCATGTGATTGGAGTCTTCGCCTGAAAAATAAGTTTCGCATGGCATGCTTCTCCTTCTCCCATGGGCAACCAAAACAGATTCATTATGGGTGCTTTGGCAAATGATAAGAGGTCTCAAGTCAAGGGCAGGGAGTTCCGTCTTAAACGTGGAACTGAAACATGTATGATTACTGTAAAATGACTAGCCTAGCTGAGAGTCGTATGACACGAAATCAGTAGCTGAATGATAAGCAGCATGGGTGCATGCATTTCATGCAACTGGTTACACCGAACATGACTCAAGGGTTTGAGTTTGGATGGGCTTGACCTACTTGATTCTATTGGTAAACTCATTGTTCGCATGGTCCTAGTTCTTCAAAGTGAACAATGCTGGATTTAACCTCATACAGGCGGAGCATGAAAAGGATAGTGATCAGGTAGTTAAAGCACCATGAGAGGCAATGGAAATTACGGGGTTACATCTAGAAGAACAGAACTTCAGGTCAAGGACGTGAATGCCTCTTAGGCTCCCATGGAAATTCATACATTGCTGGAGGTTGCATTGAGTTCTTGAAAGAGAGTGTCCTAAAATCTGGTTCTTACTCGGGGATATTCTCTGTCTTCCATATCCATCTAGATAGACATGACTTGGTATGGACTGAAGCAATGCTAGGAACTACAAGACCTACTATTAGCATTGGTCATCTCGTTAAAGAAACAAAGCAAAGTGTCAAAATCGCGAAAGACTCCATTCTTGACATCAGTTTTGAGATGACTGGATAACCTGCTTGGAAAGGCATTAATTGCATCAGCTTGATGGCATCGCTGGGGTTGTCTCTTGTGCTAATAATGTTGGCAACCAATACAGATGTTGGCATGGTTATAGAAGTAGACGTTGAAAGGGTTTGGAAGAGCTACAAGCTTATAAAGCAGATGTGGTAACTATTGGCATCATTTCATGTCACTGATACTATAAAAAATGCCTTGATAACCCAACATTAAAGCAACAAATCATGGCTGTGAAGGATAGATCGCAACTGATTGTTAAACCCAAGTGCAGCACACCCATGCATCCGACCATGCAAATCCCATGTGCCTTGGGACATTGGCTAAAATTTTATTGCGAGCGCTACATACCCAACCAGGCGCTTGGCCTAGTGGTTGAGGTGCTGCTGGACCTTCTACAACCTGGGTTCGAAACCCTCACACACCACTATTTTGTTGCAAAATCCCCTTTCCTTGTCATGCGCACCTCACGTGCCAATAACCAAATCGGAGCATGCCCTGATTTAATTGAGTGGCATAGCTTGTCCAGCCATATGATTAATGTACAAAGTGATGGGGCCTAGCTCAAGGCAATTGGGCCACACTTGCCTAGCCAAGAAGAACCCACAAT
Organism: Canavalia ensiformis; assembly: GCA_026541065.1. Taxonomy (NCBI): domain Eukaryota; kingdom Viridiplantae; phylum Streptophyta; class Magnoliopsida; order Fabales; family Fabaceae; genus Canavalia; species Canavalia ensiformis. The sequence goes on from JAMKYM010000718.1 coordinate 38,379, forward strand.
AGAACCATGGTCACATGACGTTCTGATCCTTCTTAAGTCAGGGCATAAATCAATTGATATAACATAATTAAGTCAGGGCATAAATCAATTGATATAACATAAGCAACCTAATTAGGACCATGACTAGATCTAATGGTACGACCTGAACCGGGTTAAGTAAGTCCAAGACTAGGATGAGGATTAGTACTAAGACAATGGGTACAGGTCCATGATCCATAGTAGGACCAAGACTAGAATTAGTAGAGGGACTAGGTGCAATAGTAGGACCAGGACCAAGACTAGTAGTAGGAAGGACCATGATCCATAGTAGCAGGACCAAGACTAGTAGTAGGAAGGACCATGACTAGATCTAATGGTACGACCTGAACCGGGTTAAGTAAGTCCAAGACTAGGATGAGGATTAGTACTAAGACAATGGGTACAGGTCCATGATCCATAGTAGGACCAAGACTAGAATTAGTAGAGGGACTAGGTGCAATAGTAGGACCAGGACCAAGGGACTAGGTGCAATAGTAGGACCAGGACCAAGACTAGTAGTAGGACATGACAAAGATCGGTACTAGGATCGAGTCAAGAAGTAGGACGAAGACAAGGATACAAGTAGTAGGACAAGAAACAGGATTAGTACAGGGACTTGGGTCAAGATATATATGTAAAGCAGGATTAGTACAGGGACTTGGGTCAAGATATATATATGTATATATATATATATATATATATATATATATATATATATATATATATATATCAACCAGGAACAATAATAGAACCATGACCAAGATCGCTAATTGGTCTAAGTCCAATAGTGCAATCAAGACTAGGATCAGGACCAGGACCAGTAATTAAAATAGGTCTAGATCCAATGGTAGGTCCTTGACCAGGTTAAGTACTAGATTCAGGACAAATAGTTGGACTAACAACACCAAGATCAGTAATTGCTCCAGATCCAATAGTAGGACTAAGATCAGGATTAGTAATTGCAAGTGGTTTAGTAGCAGGACCAAGGCCACGGTCAGTACTAAAAATAGGTCTAGTAGTTGGACCAGGACTAGAAGTAGCATCAGAACAAAAATTGGTACTTGGACCAAGATTAGTAGTAGTACCAGGAGTAGGATTACTAATCCCAGTACTTATCCTGGTGTTGATCTTATTACCGATCCCAATCCTAGGACTGATCCTGATCATGGTCTTATTACTAGTCCTAATGCCAGTACTGATCTTATTTGTGGTGCTACTATTGGTCCTGGTCCTGGTCCTACTACTCGACTTGGTCCTAGTATTCATGCTCGTCCTAGTGCTACTACAGGCCCTAATCCCAATAGTGATCCTAGTTCTGGTCCTAGTACTGGTCCTTATCATAGTACTGATCCTAGCCTATGTCCTAGTACTAATATGGGAACTAGACCTAATATTGGTCCTAGCCCTGGTCCTAGTATCAATCCTGGTCCTCCTTCTACTCTTAAACCTAGACCAGTTACTGATCTAGATCCTAGTCCCACTACTGATCTTGGTCTTGATGCTATTACAAGTCTTTGTCCTAGTCCTAGTACTAGACATGGCCTTCGTACTGATCCTGGTCCCAGTACTGATCCTAGTCCTAGTCCTACTACTAAACCATGTCCCAATACTAATCCCGGTCCTAGATACTTACAAACAATGGACAAGAACACAAACAAAAATCATACCCACACATACAACAAACGCTATATACAACAACCAGTCACACAATTGAAGCATACACAACACAAAATAAAATCCAAATACAACACACGTACAATGATTATATACACGCATTCAACAAGCATACACTTGTATATAACATACAAACAAAGAGCATAAAATATTCGCACATATAGAAAGAGCACAAGCAAACAAACACAAACAATGAAGAAACACACAAACACCCAACACATATACACATAATCATAAATAACAACATAAAGAAGTGGACCTTAGACAATGAATGAATACACAAAATCTTTTTGACAACACACATAACAAGCACACAATTAACAAATACACATACAAACAACAAATATAGACATTCAAACACACCATAGAAGGAAGACAATCAAACACATGCACAAAGATTGAAATAACATAAGCTTACTAAAAAATTATTTTCAACCAACAAACACCTAAAAAAATTCACTTACAAACAATATATAATAATACAAACAAAAGTCATACATACACATACAACAAAAACTCACATTCAACATGCATACACTCGTGTACAATATATATACAAAGAAAACACCACATACACACACGTGCACACGAAGAACATGGGAAAACAAACAAAAACAACAAAGAAACACACAAACACCTAATAGATATACACATAATCATAAGAAATGATATAAAAGAATAGACCACACATAATAAAAATACATATACAAACACTTCTAAATAACACACAAAACAAACACACAATTAACAAATACACATCTATTTAAAAAAACAATAAACACATAAACATAAAATACACACAACAACAAGTCTATACACAAATACATCGACAAATAACACACTCCTGAAAAGAAGTAATAACAGCAATCAATGCAAAAAAAAATATGCATAAGAAAAATCCAAACATACTCACACATAATGAACATAACTAAATACACCAAAACATAAATCACACATACAACACAAAACCAATACACAAAAGAACTACCAACACAAAACACACACACTTTGTCAGAAAAAACAAACATAAGCTGTAACATATACACATAATCATTAACAACATACTGCACGCATGCACACATTGAAATAACATACACACAGTACGCAAAAAAGTAACACACAACACAAAAACATTTCAACAGAAGCAACAAATGCATACACACTTAGTCCTAAAATAAAAACACACAACAAACATACACAAACTTAACCCTAACTCGTAAACCAAAAAAATAATATAAACATAACACTACTTCCACACTAGCACACAACAACCATGAGCTCACAGAACAAACACACAAACAAGTTAAATATAAACATAGAGACACACAAACAAGTTCAATACACACATAGAGACTAACGCAACAAACACACATACTCAAATTACATACATGCACACACTTAAACCACATAGACACACAAAACATCACTCCTAAGTGAACATATCTAAACAAAACATACACATGTATCACACGATACAAATTACAAACAATATATACAACATAGACAAGAACATAACATACACATACAAATAACCATCACTTTTATACAAACAACCACCACACACAAACAACATAACAAACACATACAAGTGATAAACGTACAACAAATTTATTTTCAACCAACAAAGAGAAACAAAAAATATACTTACAAACAATGGAAAAGAACACAAACCGAAAACATACACACATACAACAAACATTCATATAAAACAAGCACACACAAAATTAAAGCATACAAAAAACACGTACAATAATTATATACATGCATTTAACAAGCATACACTTATATATAACATACAAAAAAAGGGCATACAAACTACATACACAAAGAATGCAAGCAAACAAGCATAAACAATAAAGAAACACACAAACACCTAACACATATGCACATAATCATAAAAAAATATAAAGAAGTTGAGCTCAGACAACAAATGCATACACAAATACTTTTAAACAACACATCTAACAAGCACACAATTAGCAAATGCACATACAAACAACACATATAAACATTCAAACGTACAACACAAAAAACACAAACAAACATATGCACAAGAAATAGACATGCACAAAATTCAAATACTAAGACCAGGACTAGGATCAATACTAGGACCAGGACCAGTAGTAGCACGAGGACTAGGATTAGTTTTTGGGCCAGATCATATGGTAGGATCTGGATTAGGTTAAGTACTAGAATCAGGACGATTAGTAGGACTAACACCAGGATCAGTAACCACACTATATCCAATAGTAGGACTAAGACCAAGATTCGTAATTGCAAAAGGTCCAATAGTAGGACCAAGACCATGGTCAGTACCATGACTAGGTCTAGTACTTGAACCAGGACCAAGATAAGAACTATGACCAGGACCAATAGTAGCACCAAAATCAGGATCAATATGTGGACCAGGATTAGTAGTAGCATAAGGAGCAAGACTAGTACTACCACCAGGATTAAGCGATAGGACCAGGACCAAGACCAATAATAGCACCAGGACCAGGATAAGTACTGCTTTGGTATTGTTCCCAGTACTTATGGTAGTGCTCATCTAATTACTGATCCCGATCTTAGGACTGATCCTTGTCATGGTTCTATTACTGGTCCTGATGCCAGTATTAATACTATATGTGTTGCTACTATTGGTCCTGGTGCTCATCCTACTACTGGACCTAGTCCTGTTCCTACTATTTTACCTAGGCCTAGTCTTATTACTGGACCTGGTTCTAATATCGATCCTGGTGCTACTACTGTTGTTGGTCCCAATACTGATCACAGTTCTAGTCCTACTACTGGTCCTGGTCCCAATATTGATGCTAGTCTTAGTGGTACTCTTTTGGTCCTAGTGCCAATACTAATCCTGGTTCTGGTCTTACTCCTGGTCCTAGTACTTATCCTTGTCCTTGCTAGTCCTGGTACCAATACTGATACTGGTCCTAGTGCTAATACTAGTCTTGGTCCCAGTATTAATGCTCGTCCTAGTGCTACTACTGGCCTTTGTCCCAATAATGATCCTAGTTTTAGTCCTACTGCTGGTCCTAGTTATACTACTAATCCTAGTCCATGTCCTAATATTGATCTTGGTCCTGGACCTACTATTGGTCCCAGTCCTGGTCCTAGTACTGATCTTGGTCCTCCTTCTACTCTTAGACCTAGACTGGTTACTTATCCAGGTCCTAATCCTAGTCCTAATCTTGGTCCTATGATTGATCCTGGTCTTGGTCCTAGTACTGATCCTGGTCTTGGTCCCAAGATCGATGTTGGTCCCGATCTTTATGGTCCTAGTCGTAGTACCGATCCTAATCCGGTCCTACTACTAGACTTGATCCTAGTACTAATCCTAGTCCTGAATACTTACAAACAATGGATAAGAACACAAACAAAAATCATACCTACACATACAACAAATGCTAATATACAACAAGCACTCACAATTGAATCATACACAACACCAGAAAAAAATCCAAACACAACTATAAAAACACAATACACATACAATGATTATATATACACATTCAACAAGCATACATTTGTGTATGACATACAAACAAAGAGCATACAAAATACACACATATACAAAGAACACAAGTAAACCAATGTGAATAATGAAGAAACACACAAAAGAAAAACACATATAGACATTCAAACACCATACATAAAACACAAACAAACACCTGCCCAAGAATACAAACATACACACAACACACATACTTAGTCATAAACAAACAAACACAAATAGTAACAAATATACATAATCACTAACAACATACTCCACACATGCACACATTCAAATAACGTACACAAAAAGTACGCAAACAAGTAACACACAACATATACAAAAATATAAATTTACAACATAAGTAATAGACGCATACACACTTAGTGATAAACGTAAAATACACTTAATTATATATATACGCATTTAACAGGCATACACTTGTATATAACATACAAACAACGAGCATACAAAATACACGCACAAACACAACAAACACACAAGTGATAAATGTACAACAAATAGAAAAACAATATACTTACAAAAAATGGACAAGAACACAAACAAAAAATCTTACGCACACAAACATTCAAATAACATAAACATAAAACCAATTTATTTTCAACCAATAAACCAAAAAAATACACTTACAAACAATAGACAAGAACACAAACAAAAATCTTACGCACACAACAAACACTCACATTTAACATGCTTACACTTGTACACAATATACATACAAAAGAACACAACATACACACATAGCAAACACAGGCAAACAAACACAATCAACATAGAAACACTCCCAAACACCCGACACATATATACACAATCTTAAAAAATAACACAAAAAATAGACCATAGACAATAAAAATACATATACAAACACTTTTAAATAACACACATAATAAACACACGATTAACAAATACACATACACAAACAACATATATAAACACCAAACCCACAAAAAAACCACGCATGCACAACATATTTACTTAGTCATAAAAAAACAAACACAAATAGCAACAACAACAAATATACACAATCAGTAACAACATACTCCACACATGCTCACATTCAAATAACGTACACATAAAATACACAAACAAGTAATACACACAACATGTGTAAAAAATAAATTTACAACATAAGCAACGGATGAACAAACACTTGGTAATAAAAGGAAAACATACAACAAACATGCACACACTTAAACCACATACACACCTATTAACAAAAAAAATAAAAGCATACATACCTAATCAACATATATAGAGACACACTCAAACAATATCTACAAAAAAAAAACATACAAACACAATACATACCACAAAACAACCATGTGCACAAACAATAAACACAAAAACAACAACCATAGACACCTATGTATAACAAGTGCACGCACAACCATGTGCGCTCACACTCTACACATATGCATAATTCAAATAACATACATAAAACACAAAAAAGTAACACACTAAAAGACTATATACACACACATCAAACATACATAAATAACAAACAAATACAAAAAAAAACATTATAGCATAAACAAAAAATACACACACAACAAACATACACTTAAACCACATACACACATATTAACAAAAAACATACAAACACACATACCCGTAACCACACTCAAATGTGAGCTTGGTTTTCCCCAATCCAAAGTGTAAACAAGCTACAAACAAAAGGCATCCCAAACTTATACAAAGTAGATTCCTCAAAGGTAATCACAAGATCCAATTTAATACAAGGGAAAAAGGAAAACATGAATTGTGCATTACTCCACACATGGCGTGATCACTCATAATTTCAAAGTAAACCTCTCCACACATATATTTAGAGATATTCAAACACGCAAGAGTAAAGTCTCAAAGTCCTTAATATCCACAATATTTAAAGAAAGTAATAAACACCTAAAGAGAAAAGTTAAAAAAACATACCTGGCTCCCTTCAACCTCACAAAACAAAATAGAAACACAAGTTAGTGCTACTAATTTCTAAAAACTTAGTCAACGCCTAACACCCCTTTATGTCTCTAATCATGCACAAACCATACACTCCACACACTTGGTGAGTATCCTACACCAAGTTAGTACAAGTCCACAAGTCGTACTTTACACACAAATTGCAACAAGAAAAATTACAAAGTAAGCAAACCTACTTACAAGCATCTAAGATTTACAAGAATTTTTAACCTACTACAACCAAATTCTAAAAAAATTTACAATGGTTAAATTCAAATTTTAACTATTCTAATTTATTACAATAATGATCAAGTCTTCAACTATCTTCAATTATCCTTGTTTCCTTTCGATCCAAGGTGCACCTGCATGATATAAGAGAAGAAAACCTTATTTTCCAAACACAAGGAAAGGTTAGATATTTAAATTAAATTGTTCCTTCCCTCTCTAAGTTTTTATGTGTGAAGGTTGTATGTACATCAGGTTGTATGTTGTGTGTGTTTATGTAAGTTGTATGTGTGCCAGTTGTATGTGTATGATGTACATGAGTTTATTGTTTGTGTACTATTTGTGTGTGCCTGTTGGAGTTGTTCGTAAGTTTGTTGACTGGGTATTCGTTGTTTGTGTATGTATGTGTTTATGTAAGTTGTATGTGTGTGTGTTGTATGTGTATGATGTACATAAGTTTGTTGTTTTGTGTACTATTTGTGTGTGCACGTTATAGTTGTTCGTAAGTTTGTTGACCGTGTGTTTATTGTTTGGGTATGCATGTGTTTATGTAAGTTTTGTGTGTGTCTATTCTATGAGAAATGTGTGTGAATATTATCTCAAGGCTCAACCACATGTTAAATAAACATAAATGCTATGAAAAAAAATAATAAGCAAAAAATCATGTTTTTTATGAAAATATAAAAAATATATAATTGAACCTGATGTGCAGTGCTGCCCTTCAAGCCTTCAAAGTCGAAACTCAAACACCGTAAACTTAGATGTTTCAATCTCTACCTAATGATTAACAATTCGCAAAAAGATTTAAAGCACACAAAACATTTGATTTATAATTCATAACCATGCAAGTACATATTATCCCCAACTCCATTTGAGCACTTAAAAAGTTCAAAATTACATATAATCATAAATATCATCATGAATACATCTAACATAAAATAAAATTGAAGAATTTTATGGCAAAAAACACAAGATTATAAAAGCTTGTATATACATGCTTAAGATAATGAATTAAGGATTTAAAAATAGGTTATAAATAACACTTATATCTCCACACAGAAATGTCCAAACAACCAATATAATGGCTAAACCACATAAACAAAAAAATCATGAAACAACACCACCATATAAAAATAGTCACAATAGATAATTTAATTGTTACAACTTGCATCACCCTCAATATGTTAAATCACTACAAAATAAAAGAAAAAAAAGTCTCAAAAAGAATATATTCCATCATTTAGTTTTTAATTTTTAATTTTGATAGTATAAAAAAATTTTCAATCTTTACACAAAGTCTTAAAGGAACACAAATAATTACAAAAATAACCATTTATAACTATAAATAATAAAATAATGTATTAGATATAGAGAATAATTTAAAAAATAACTACTTGTTATTATAATAATAAAATAATATATTAGGTAATAAAATATAATAAATAAATTATTATTTTATTATTAACAAGCAGTTTAAGAAAATAAAAAAAATAACGATATGAATTAAGAAAATTTCATCACATATAATATATTTATTAGATTAACAAATATATATTTCAGCAATAAGGTTTAGGATGACTAATATCAACAATTAAATTAAGTGGTAATAAAATGGTAAAAACTTGAATTGACACATTTCATCAAACAATAAGATTATTAAAAATTTGATGCAATGTCCTAAATTTATGCGCATGTCATAAAGCTTTATTTTTAATAATTATGAAGTTTTATCTTTAATTAATGCGACGTTAAGAATTAATTTCATCATATTTTTTATAAAATATAAACTTAATAAATGAATCATTAAGAGATCAAATTTTAACTAAAATAAAATTAACAACAATAAAAATTTAAAATTGAAAACACCATCCCAAAACAATGACAAGTAACATGCGGAATGTCTATTGGACTATAAATCATGGCATAAATTTAAATCTCCAAGATATTGAGTAAAGCAGTTTCAAGACATTCTCTAAGACCTGAAAAGAAAATTTAAAGCGCACATCTATAGTGAGATCAAAACTTAAGGTCACAGAAAGCTTTAATTTACATAAAAGAATGTTGAATCAAAACCAAAGAAGAGCATGCATATTATAATTTGAAAGAAACCAATCTTCAGTTTACTTAGCTTCAATCACAACCATATTTCCTTGTTATTTAAAAGGGGAAATACAACTACAGTTATTACAAACAGTCATTAGATACTACACTATCTTTCTCTTTAGAACTGCTAGTTTGGAGATTTGTTTAAGCCAGGTGTCCAACAACACCATAATATTCAGATCAATGAACTACACTAGAAAGCAATAAGTAGGATATCGAGATGGTGGCACATCATTTTGATGAGAATGCCAGTTTCACATTTGAAGAAAAGGATCATGTACAGGGCCTAACAACTTTGTTTCTTTCTTTCTATTAGCTCTTGAATGGATACATGACATCACTCTATAGACAGAAAAACTTAAAGACGGGATTGGAATTGTTCAATCAATTAAAAAGGTATGAAAACAAAGAAATCATGATCTTTTCTCAAATCAAAACACAAATATACAATTGAGACTCAATGAATCTGGGTTTCTCAAAAGAGATAATTCAGGGTTATTGATTAATCTCGTCTTGTAGCTTCTAATTCTCTGACTTGAGATTTCTTGTGACTAATCCAACCCAAGAATACATGCAAGTATGACTCAGTTGGATGAGCAAAATAGCATTCTATAACTGGTGATACAAGATTCAAAATAAAAAATAAATTATAAATCATGGCATAAACTTAAATCTCCAAGATATTGAACAGAAACAGTTTCAAGACATTCTCTAAGACCTGAAAAGAAAATTTAAAGCGCACATCTATAGTGAGATCAAAACTTAAGGTCACAGAAAGCTTTAATTTACATAAAAGAATGTTGAATCAAAACCAAAGAAGAGCATGTATATTATAATTTGAAAGAAACCGATCTTCAGTTTACTCACCCTCAATCACAACCATATTTCCTTGTTATTTAAAAGGGGAAATACAACTACAGTTAGTTTGGAGATTTGTTTAAGCCAGGTGTCCAGCAACAACATAATATTCAGATCAATGAACTACACTAGAAAGCAATAAGTAGGATATGGAGATGGTGGCACATCATTTTGATGAGAATGCCATTTCAGATTTGAAGAAAAGGATCATGTACAGGGCCTAACAACTTTCTTCCTTTCTTTCTATTAGCTCTTGAATGGATACATGACATCACTCTATAGACAGAAAAACTTAAAGACAGGATTGGAATTGTTCAATCAATTAAAAAGGTATGAAAACAAAGAAATCATGATCTTTTCTCAAATCAAAACACAAATATACAATTGATACTCAATGAATCTGGGTTTCTCAAAAGAGATAATTCAGGGTTATTGATTAATCTCGTCTGTAGCTTCTAATTCTCTGACTTGAGATTTCCTGTGACTAATCCCACCCAAGAATACATGCAAGTATGACTCGGTTGGATGAGCAAAATAGCATTCTATAACTGGTGATACAAGATTCAAAATAAAAAATAAATTATAAATCATGGCAGAAACTTAAATCTCCAAGATATTGAACAGAAACAGTTTCAAGACATTCTCTAAGACCTGAAAAGAAAATTTAAAGCGCAAGAAAATATCTGATACAATAAGAAAACAAGCTAGCTTCAAACTACTAGTTAAAGATGTTATGAGCACAAGCATACCTTAGATCTTGAAGGTGAAATATTTGCAAGCCAAGAAAAATGATGTTACCGAAAATGACGCAGCAAACCCATTTTTTCCTATCTAATTAGGGAGAGAAAAGGGGAAATTATATTGGAATGACAAGAATCAAGAAACCTTGCTAGGTCAACAATTCTTGATGAATTGTGATTGTGAGTGGAGAAGAGATAGAAGAGGAAGGGTGAGGTGAAGAAGATGAAAGTGAGGAGGAAGAGGAGACATTTTGTATTCGTGTAGAGTTTGGAATTGGGATTTGGGTGTGACAGGAAGAAGAAGAGTAGAGCAAGACATTTTATATTTATTTATATATTATTCCCTTTCTTCCACGTCTTTTCAAAAGCATATACGCTCCAAAAATCATTGAGAGAGGAAAAAAGATCCTTGACATAAGGCATGATCGCGCGTAAAATTTGAAATTGGAAGAATACATCAAAAGAGAAAAGAATTGAAAGTTTTCCATCTCATCCAATGTAATATTCTTGCAAACGTAATCAAAGCATAACTTTTCTGAGAATTAATGCAGCTATTAGGATAATGTTGTGCAACCCATCCATATCTTTTCATAAAAGATCGTAATCACAACGGCAATCGAGAAATTTATCCTTTAAAAATTACATTTAATTAAAAAAATATTCAAAGCATCACGCAAAAATATTAAGAAGTAAAAAGAAAAATAAAGAAGAATACCATAATAATTTAAGTATGATATGTGTAGCTTATACAAAATCTACATTAAGGTTTCTTCCATGACAAACTTCCACTCAAATCGATCTTCAATTAAATTCTACTCATTCTGCCATATTTTTAATAGTAAAAATTATAATTTAAATTAATTGTGTATAAAATTTTTAATATATATATATATATACTGAATTAGTAACATGACAAAGTTTATCTGAGTTTAAATCAACAAATATTTAACGGTGAATATAAAGATAAAAATAAAAATTTTAAAATTTTAATAACGCAATTAGAAAAAAAATTTACAGAATACAAATAAAACATTATATTTTAATCAACCAAAAATACATTTAAGTTTTTTTTTGTATTATTTTAAAAGTTGAAGATAATGAGTATTATTTTTTTAATCTATCTTTTATTTTATACAATAATATTAATTAATAAAAAATTAATTGATATAAGAGACTTTTTATATATACAATAAAATTAATAAAATTTAAACTTAAGACACCTTTTCTCTTCCTCTTTTCCTAATTCCAAAAGTCGTTGTGGTTCAGATGAAGCTTTGAACTCTGAGTGATATTGAATATATTGACACTCCAAACTTGTTCTTCCCACTATATTTAATTTTTTTATTAATCTTTTAAAAATACTTATTAAGAAAATATTATATTTTTATTTAAAATAATATTGTAATATATTAAAATTTTAATAATTATATATTTTCGATTGTTTTAGTTTTTTAACCAATATTTTTAAAATAACAATTAATATTTTTTTATTTTAAAAATAAATATAAAACGTATTCTTGATTATGAACGTGTTAAAATTCTAATTATGAACACACTCACACACCCACAATTTATAATATGAAATATAAAAATTTACAATTTATAATATGAAATATAAAAATTTTAAGAATTATAATATCATCAAACATGAAACTTCAATTCCATTAACATTTCCTTAAAAAACTCTAAAATGATTTTAAAATTTAACCATATATAAGTAAAAAAAAAATAATAGTCACAATAACATCCTTCCATTATTTTATTTTTGTTCTTAAAAATTAATTAAAAATGATCAACAAATCTCATCATTTATTTTAAATTTTTAATGTTTGGGTTTTACACCATACAAACAAATTTAATTCAAAAATTATTTCAAAATTGTATCAAAAGAAGCTAAGAAACACAAATATTCCCAAATAATGGTGGCATCGTGTCAGATCAGATCAAATATGTTTGGTCCACTTTTTTTTTAGCTCTTTTACTTTTGCTGTCTAAACTTTTGTATCTATACAAAATATAAATATTATAATGATCAGATAGATTTTATAATTTTTAAAATATTTATAATGAATTTACTTATTTTTAAAATATATTTTTTGTAATTAAAATTTTTTATTTTAGGTTAATTTGAAATTAATTTTATATATAATATAAATTATGATTATATTTTTTTGTGCCATATAATTTTTAAATATATATAGTGCTTTTTTTGTTGTTGTTGCTCTTCTATTAGTTTAGGTTTCTTAAACTCTTCTTAATGATTCAATTTTCTTTAACTCATGATAAGGTTTGAGGAGATTAAAATAAATTACAACCTTCATAGTTATGATAACGATGGTTCTAATTCTTCTTCTCGTTGATACTTTTATATTAGTTTTAAAATTTTTTATCCTTTTCTATTTGTATTTTTATTTGTATTTGTTGATGTATGAAAATATATTTGGTTTATTAGTTTTTATGATTAAGAATAGTCACAATGTTTCTGTTGCATGAATTTGGGGTTAAAGCTTATGCATTTATATGTGAAGGCTTTTTGCATTTTCACCGTAAACTCAAACAAGAAGATACATTAGTTTCAAAATGATGCGCAAGAAATGTAGTTTCAAATTCATCTTGCATTTCATTTGATTTTAACAGAAGAAGGAAAAAGACAATTTAATTATACCTCGTCTCACATTTCAAGCATTTGTTTTTAACACAGGAAAGATAAAGATAATTTAATTATGCCTTAATTATGCCTGGAGCACAAAGCTGCAACATTTATAGAAAAAAAAAATACTGTTTCTTTGACATTTATTTTCAATTATTATTTAATTTTTATTTATTCCTTAATTACTTTTAAAAAAACCATTATTTAATATAATAAGTAAATCAATGAGATAAATTAAATATATAAAAATATTTAATAATGATTTTAATATATATAAATAAAATATTAATTAATTACATATTAAATATATTTTTAGTTCTATCGATATTTTAAATTTTTAAATTTAGTTCTTCATTTTAAAATTTAATGATTTTATGCAAAATATTTTTACTTTCCTCCTTTGGTACCATAAATTCAATTCAAAAGACGTTTAAGGATGAAGGCAGAAAGCCTAAGAAGGAGAAAGACAATTTAAATATATCTGCTACACCACCCCACAATTATTATACAACAAAACATTGTGTTCTACATGTTAAAAAACTTTTTTTATATTTATTTTTAATTATTATTTAATTTTTTAAATAATACAAATTTTTATTTATTATTAAAATACATTTACAAAAACAACTATTTAATTTAATAACTAAATTAATGAGAGAAATTAAATATATAAAATTTTTTTAATAATAATTTTAATATATAAATAAATTTAAATTAATTTTATATTAAATATACTTTTAGTTCTTTCGATATTTTAAATTTTTAAATTTAGTATTTAATTTTAAAATTTATTACTTTTCATCTCTACTTTTGAATATAAACTATTTTAAATTTATTAAAATAACATACATTTAAGATGTATAAATATTTACACATTAATTATAATAAGGTAAAAGTAATTTTTTTAAAAAATAAATTTGTTATTTCAAAATTAAAAATTTAAATCAAAATTTTATGATTATATGATAAATAAAAATTTATTTAATTCCCTAATTTTCAAATTTTATATAAAAATAAAATGTACAAAATGTTATACATATATTTTTATATCATGAGAAGAATATAAGAAAAAAAATTAAATTTTATTTTCTTATTATAAAATTACGAATAAAAAAATTTAAAACAGAATTAATACATCACTAATTAATTTAATATACAAGTTAAACTTTTACAGAGTATAAGATAAATTTTCTATGATAATAAATTTTTTTATTTCATGTTCTAAAATAAAATTACTTAATTGATAATATTTTTACTTTTTAAAATACTATTTTCACTTATCCTTCTTCTTTCTTGTTGTCATTGTTCTTCTAGTTGTTTGGGTTTCTTAAACTCTTTCTAATGGTTCAATTTTATTGAGTTTAAGTAGATTAAAGTGAATTATAAACTTCGTATTTGAAGTAACGATGGTTCAACTTTTTCTTATCCTTCTCATTTTAGACTTTAAGTTTTATATCCTCTTTTATTATTGTCGGTTGATGTTGTTGATGTATGAAAATATTTTTGGTTCGTTAGTTTCAAACATTGGCCAAAAGTGTGATTTTTCTACTGTATTAATATCGATGTTAAATATTATAGATTTTCATGCGAGACATTTTTACTTCTATGCACCATAAACTAATACGTGAATATGTGCGGTGATCGTTTAAAAATGAAGGAGCATAGGAAACGTAATTCTAAATTCTGCATAGACCAAGCATTTCCATTAAATACATGAAAGAGAAAGACAATTTAATGATATATGTCTTGTGCACCACGCCGCAACAATTATACAAGAAAACACTATGTTGCACGTATTGAAAAACTTCTTTCACATTTATTTTTAATTATTATTTAATTTTTAAATAGCACTAATTTTTATTTATTATTTAATAATTTTTACAAAAAATAATTATTTAATATAATAAGTAAATTTATGAGAAAAATAAAAAAATATAGTAATAATTTTAATATGTATGAATAAATTATTCACTAATTTTATTTTAAAATATTTTTACTACTTTTGATATTTTAAACTTTTAAATTTACTTTAACAATTAAAATTTATTTATTTTAATTTTTTTTAAATATAAACTTTTTTTTGTTTTTTTAAAATAACATACAATTAATATTATCAATATTTTACGCAATAATTACAATAAGGTAAAACTAATTATTTTGAAAAAAAAATAATTAATTTTATTATTTTAAAATAAAAAATTGAAATAAAAATTTTATGATTCTATAATAAATAAAAATATATTTAATCCCCTCATTTTTAAATTTTATATTAAAATTTAAGTAATATATAAAAATAAAATGGACAAAATGTTATACATGTATGTTTATATTATGAGAAGAATATAAAAAAAAATCAAATTTTATTTGGTTATTATAAAATTACAAATAAAAAAATTTAACACAGAATTAATATATCACTAAATCATGTAGTATACAAGTTAAACATTACAAAGTATAAGATAAATTTTTTTATTTCATGCTCTAAAATAAAATTACTTAAGTGATAATATTTTTTTAAGACTTTTTTTCACTTGTATCCTTTATTTTTGTTGTCGTTGTACTTCTACTTGTTTGGGCTCTTTAAACTCTTACCAGTGATTCAATTTTCTTTTACCAGTAAAGGGGTTTAAGTAGATTAAAGCTTCATAGTTGAAGTAACGATGGTTCTACTTTTTCTTATTTTTTATGTTTTCATTTTAGATTTTAAATTTTATATCCTCTTCTATTATTGTTTTGTTGATGTATGAAAATTTAATGATATATGCCTGGTGCACCATGCCGCAACGATTATACAAGAAAATACTATTTTGCACATATCGAAAAATATTTTCACATTTATTTTCAATTATTATTTAATTTTTTATGTAACACTAATTTTTATTTATTATTTAATTGCTTTAAAAAATATTTATTTAATATAATAAGTAAATTTATGGATTTTAGGATTCATAACCTTTTAGGATTCACATATCGAAAAATATTTATTAATAAATTTTAGGATTCATAACTTGATTCTAAACCTAGTATAACCTTACTCTGATACCACATGATAGCATATTCAGCAACATTGATCGGATCTATACTAGAATTTAGAACATCCAATATAATATGAATTAATTTAGGTTACGTACCTCTTGAAGACATTCTTGAAATATTGTCTTGTTTTGTGTCTAATTGTACGCGTCAGCAGAGTTTTGCACTCGTACTCTGACTCTATTACATCCCTCACTTTGATGGAATAGTGAGTGGTCAAAATGTATCGAGACGAATGTGGATCCTGCCTTCTTATAAAAACACATGTAACCTAATTTTCCTCCATCATGGATATTAGGTCCATTTGGCCCTACTCAAAGATTCTTAGCACACTTGCCAATTGGGTTTCAAGCCCAATAAAAAAACATACATGATATTTTTTCATAACAAATCACATATATACAATTTTAATGAATTTATAAAAAAATATCAGGTTACCGTTCAACCCATTTTTATAAAATCAAAATCTCAAATCAACATAAGTCTAAATTAAAATAGAATTTTTAACAATTACTTCTATTTTCTATTCTTTCATATATAATTTACCTTTATCTGGAATAAGGGAAGTTTAAGAGAAAAAAAAAGAAGCTTAAATTATTGTGTAATATATACTAAGAAGCATATATGAATGTGGAAAAAAGTTAAATAATTTAGAAGCATTGGGAAAGCTAAAGAAATAGTAATTACTGCAAAAATAAATGAATTATCAATTCAGAGTTATTAGTTATTGCGATCAATGTTACTTCAAGCTATAATCAAACTCCAACCTGAAGATGCTAAATCCACTTCACACCATATATTAAACAATAAACTAATGAATTATGGTTTTTTATCTTATCAAGTGTAGAAGTGAAAACTGAAGATCATTATCAGAATTTATGTGAAATCATGCTAATGCCTTGTACTAGATGTCTATAGAGATGAGTATGCTTCATCAAAGTGAAAAGGAAGCCTATTGATGCACCTACATTGATAATTTGATATCACAGATATTAAGTTTGATGAGTTGAATTACACAAAATTTCTTGTAATTATAGTCCAAATATCTTAACACATCCACCATCGTATTTTATGGAGCATAAAAACCATTTTCCTTTAATGACTGTAACTGGTGATGGCAACCATTAAAATTTCAAGCAATTTATGAGTTAATAATGTGATCAAAGCTGAACTCCGGCAATCCAAAGTTCACTCTCTGAATCTTACTTCCCTCATTGAAAAGAAGATATAACAAATAGCAATTACCAGTGTAGTTTCTATTATAGAATAAACAAAAAGGTAAATAATTTACAGTATGTTAATTTGTATGCAGAATAGCAGTATAGATACATTACAATGAACATGCCCAACTTCAGCATGACCTAAGAAAGCAGTGTTAGACTTCTTTTAATAACATCTTGAGTATGGTTCCTTTCCTTCTGGAGCAGGGGAAACTGGCAGAGGCCTCCTTTATACTAGACGGTGTCTATCTATCAGTAACAGCCATTTTACAAGCTAAAATGAGTAGATCCAATTTTTCAAAAATAAAAGGAAAAGAAAAACTAAATAAAAAACATAATTGAAATTCAACAATAGACATCCAATTTCTGAATCAAATCTCAGCCATGCAAGAGGTAAGGAAGACAACTTATCGCTTCAAGTTGCTCCGATGCTTCAGCCTTCCAAAGCCTGAGGTTAGTGTCATCACTTCCTGAAATCACATAACTTCCATCACCACTGAATTTGATACAGAATACCCTGCATAACAAAGATAAATATCAGCCTACCATCAAATGATAGAAAACTTGTAGTAAGCATTGCACAAACAGAAATAGAATTTTGTTACACATCCAAGTTTACATTGGTGGAACTGTGATGCAAATAATAAAAAACAATAGAATGTTCAATGCTTATGTATAAATTAAATGAACCTTTACATTCTCTTAGCATGATAAATCTCCTTTCTGTGACCCCCAATATACTGGAAAATTCTTACCTACAAATGAGCAACCATTAATACATATGATTCTAATTCAGTAAGAACAAGCATCAAAAGATTAAAAATGAAATTCAGGGGAACTAACTGTTCTATCATAAGAACCAGTCACAAATTCTCGTCCAGTTGGTGAGTAGTGAATATCCATCCCGTAGAATGAAATAGGAAAATGCAGGTACGATAGATTCTAGAATTACAGAATAACACAATATTTAAAGAACCTACACTGCAGAAACGTGATCTCTGAACACATTTGGCTTCATCCAACTTCCTAGCATCATAACTATAGCAATTACCATCGTCATTTTGCTACATGAAAATGAAATTTGTTGATAAGAACACAAATATCACTATTGAATATTGATACCAAGATATAACTACAAATAGACATCTCAAGCCAACAATATCTCGTATGTTAGCCATAACCAAAACCCCAAACAATAATGGCTTCAGAATCATGGGATAAATTCTACTGATAAACTTACAGCTGTAAAATTTTTGGGTTTCATTGGGTTCCAAGATATAGATTTGGTTTTGATCTGTCACAATGAAATGAAATTTAGTTTAATCGTGACCATATTTGGAATAAGACCAAAAGATATGAGTGGAAATTAACCTAACAGTAGTAATGTTGAGAAATGTGACAATGATACTATAGTGTCTGCAATTAAAAAGTAAATAAAATAATAGGCACGCCAACTAATAGTCTAAAAAAAATTAATAACTAGAAATAACAAATCAAAAATTTCAGGCAAATGTCAGAATTTAAATTAGAGATAAAAAATACCATCGTTATCATTTTCCTTAACAAGGGAAGCCATTCGTAAATCATACATAATTATGCTCCGATCACTAAATAAGAAAATAAATTAAACAAACAAGAAGAGAAGTATATAAGCCAACCAATAATTATCTTGATTTACCAAGTAGATTAAAGTAAAATTATTTAAAATCTAAATAAGCACAACTTCAACTAAAAGTGTATACCAAAAGAAACATAAATAATTACCCATATATATCCTTGCATTGGCTGTGTGTTTTTGCCTGTCAATCCATATATTGGATTCATTTAATCCTTTCTTTTTGTGGATTAGCTCCACATCCTCCATTTTGCTAGAGTGGCTCCGTTTCATCCTGTCTTGCCACCGTAACATGAATCCTTTCCAGGTTATCTTTCCATAGATTAGCTCGTTCCCAGCAGCAATATGGCCCCATCTCTTCATAATAAATTTTAATTATAAAATCTAATCATAAATAATTAATAATAAAATATTAATCATATAATTATTGAATAATTTTTATTATTAACTATTTATATATAAAGAGAAAAATCAATTTTTTAAAAAATAAAATTATTATGAATTATCTTATTTAATATTTTTTTATTATTAAATTTTATCAATTCAATTATTAAATTCACAAATTTTATTTTATAGATTATATTTACAAAATTTTATGAAATTTAAATAAAATTGCTACTTTATTAAATAAATTTAAATTAATATATATTAAAATAGACATATTATCCATTAAAATAAAATAATATAATAAAATATTAAATCTAAAATTTTTTAAACATAATTTATATAATAAAATTTGTAAATTTAATAATTAAATTGATAAAATTTAACTATAAAAAATATATTAAATAAAATAATTTATGATAAACTTATTACTTGAATAAGTTAATCCTCCTCGCTTATGATAAACTAGTGGAAAATAAGCTTTTTACATCGGTTATTTGAGCGGTATTGAAGCGGACGATATAGAAAATAAGACTTTTTATATTGATTGTAGAAACGATGTAGAAAGATGAGTTTTTACATCGGTTGAGACTAGAACCGATGTAGAAAGTCACTTTTTACATCGGTAAGGTCACAACCGATGTAGAAAATTTATTTATTTTTAATGTTGTTTTTGGGTAGGCAAATTACCATATTATTTATTTACAATACTTGTATATATAAACAGAATACCAGGAAGACAATACAGAAATAACAGAGTGTGTATATTTGAAGTAAATACATCAATATTTATTATGAAATATAATAAAAACAAACTAAATATATAAAAATTCCATGAATTCAACCTAAATTGGCAACCTCTATCAGAAATTCCCTCCAATGTCTCCTGATATCATCAATTTCTTCATCTAATAGAGGTTGATGATTGTCAAATATCTACAAAATCTTTTTGAATAAAATTAGTGAAAATGTTATGTTATGCATTAAAATTAAATAATTAAATTAGAACAATTGTAATTACCTAGTGCCAAGAGTTAACAATAGAAGCCGAGACAAGGAGAAACATATGTCTCATCACATAATATCCACACTCGGTTCCTCCGGGTTGTCTTGGATACTTTAAAAAAATAGAAAGAGTATCAAATATAATTAGAGATGGTGATAAAAGAATATAAAATAATTGAATAACTTTTAATAAAATACTTACCTTTGGAATTATCCATACAGGCTTTTTAATATTTGTTGAATGCGTCCCTTTTAACCGAAGTTAAGCATTCATTACTCTACAGTACAATAAAAAGCAAATGAATACCTTTGAGAATAACAAATTATATTAATATAAATACCAAAATCCTAAAAATTTACAAATCTACAATGTCCTTTATGTCTTTCTTTGGTTTTTTCCAACCAAAGCATAGAAATACAACTACATTCGAATTTGGACAAATAATGATTAATTGCTAATGGGCTCTACAAAATATGGATGACAATGAACAAAAATTAGGAATTTAAATGAATTCCTTAAATAAAGCAATTAAGTATTGACTTACGATTGAAAATAAGGGGCTAGGTAATAGTCTTTATCAGCCTGCAATCTCCTCAGAAGGTATCCTTGTATCTCAGCTGCCTTGTTCCTAGTTTTCTGCATATGAACCGGGTCCAAGAATCTATAGTGTGTAAATTACCTCTTTCAGTACAAATACGATATAGGTACATAATATTTTGAATAATTTTCATCTGTTAGATTTTGATAATGAAATAATTCAAGTAAGGTTTATAAATTTACTTACATCAACCATAATTGTAGAACTGTTACACAAAGGAGATCATTACCCATAACCAACTCCAATATATCCTTCTTAGTAATATAGAAGGGGATAGGTGTGGGCTTCCCTATGATATCTGGTTCCATTGTTATTTGCAAAGGTTGGTCGCCTAAGTTCATGGCAATACCAAATAGACGTGTGAACAAATCAACCTCATGTTTCTTTGGAGGAGGCTCAGGAGGATCTCCTTTAGCACTTAAATTAATCTTCTTCCCACGATCTTCCTTATAAACCTACGATAAATTCACAAAAAAATAAGAAATATATATATATATATATATATATATATATATATATATATATATATTTAGACACAATAATGAGAATGTATATATTAAAATATTAGTAACATAGGCTAAAAATATTTAATACCTGAGGTTGAGCTCGCTGCACAAATCTCCTCGGTCATATAATAAAATGATTAGGGCTTGCCCCACGACATGAACCTCCTCAGTAGGAACAGGAACAGGAGCATCTGCATCTTCAACCCGTTCAACCACCACTCTAACATGATCATTGTAAACACTTAATTATGTCCGAGGCCCGCATTTTAAATTTGGTTGAATAATTTTAGTGATAAAGAAAAATGAAATGAAAAAAAGAAATTAAGAGCTAACAAATCAGCGGAAGGGAAGACAGGGCATATAAGATTAAAAACAAAAAGCCAAAATACCGAAGTAAATACACAATAGAGAAAAAGTCTAAAAATAGAAAATTGGAAATAAAAATACATAAAAAGTAAAATAAAAGAGCAATAACAATGATAATGACAATAAAATGGTAAATACAATAGAGAGAAAAGAGAAAATTAAGTGTGAAATAAAAATAAAGCAAAACGTATCATAGAAGGTAAAACTAGGGAAACAAGTGAAAAGTTAAAAAAAAAAATGAAAAGGTGCTGAGATAACCAGGAAAGAAAAGAGGAAAAGAAATAAAAGATAGAAGGCTAAACGACAAAATAGTGGAGAGGACAAAATAGAGAATGAGAGAGAGAGCGAGGGGGACAAGGAGAAACAGAAAGCAGGGCAGCAAGAGGGAATAACAGAAAAAAGCAGAACAATCCAAGGGGCCCTTTTTCGGTTTTGAGGGAGAGGGGGTGGAGAGCTTGAAAAAGGGAGGAGGCAGCAACATTTTGGGGATCACAAGCGCAGCAGCGACGACGAATTTTCAGTGGTTCTTGCTCAGTTTCGATTTCTGGCAAAATTTGCTTACATTTGGAGTCAGCCGATTCTGAGTTCATTGGCTTCACTAAGGTTAGCATTCCTACTCACCTTGAACTCCTGCCTAACCCCTGTATCTCCCCCCATTTCTTCCCTGCTTGATTATGCTAAAGCGATGAATATAGTAACTCGAGATGAAGGCTACAATTCTATGATGACCCATGCCCGGATTTGCTAAAATCAAGTAGATTCTTCTCACTTTCATTTAATCCTTTACTTAAACAATGGTGTCCCAGTCTGTGTTGATCCTGAGGGGTGGTGTTTTAGCTCATAAGGCAGCTTTACCCCATTTACTGTTGGACTGCTGAGATCGAACCTGATATTCTGTTCTGCTTTTTTTTTTCTCTAACAACTAAGTTTTATTTTGCTCATGTGCTTACATTGGTGAAACTGTTGCTTTTCTTGAATTATTGAAGCTATAGTTCTTCTAGACCTTGATTTCGCTGTTTTTTTGTTCGATGTGGTTGCGTATGAATGCTGTGAGGACAAATTGTTGGGTTAAACAGGGGTCTGTTTACTGAGATTTGCTTGGATTGCTGATGTGTGTATTGAGTTCATGCCCTTTCTTTTACAGTTTGTTGCTCAGATGAATTGTTAATGGTTGTGGTCTCTTGCAGTCATCTGTGAATGGCACAAATATGAACCCATAACCCAAATCCTGAATTGCTAGTCTTCCTTAGAAATCTGCGTGGCTTTGTACATGAAAAATTAATAAAGGGATGGAGTGATCATTAGGCTAGGACAAGACTATAGCAATAGGCTGGAGTGTTGAGAGAATAAGCTAAGCACTATAGTCGCAGGGCTGTTCTAAGTCCTAGGCCAAAAGGTGAAGTATGCCATGGTTGCTAAATAAAGATAGGTGATTAACCATTGCTACTGGAATATGCTATAGGTCTTCACAAGTCTATGTTTTGAGTGGGGGTCTTTGGCTAGATCTCATGTTGAACTTTAATACACATCTGCTAGTCTTGTCCTGATTGCCTTTTGTGTTTTGTGCTTCTGATCCCTGGCAAGTTAGAATAATCAGTCTTAGCAGGCCTTGAACCCACTATACTGATCGGTCACAAGCAAACCGGGATCCTGACGTTGCCACAACAAGAAGGGGTTCAGATCCTTGTTCCCTGTTCAAGAATGCCTTCTACCCAATTTTATTCCCTTAGCAGCATTACTAGGACCCGAAAAGAGTCTAGCCATCCCTGTGCCTAAGGGTCATAGCCATAATGACCAGCTCAGTTCCAAT
Source organism: Canavalia ensiformis (assembly GCA_026541065.1). Taxonomy (NCBI): domain Eukaryota; kingdom Viridiplantae; phylum Streptophyta; class Magnoliopsida; order Fabales; family Fabaceae; genus Canavalia; species Canavalia ensiformis. The sequence continues at coordinate 62,652 of JAMKYM010000718.1, forward strand.
TTCCACCAACCTCACAGATATCAGCTTTCTCCTATATTATTGTCAAGTTCACCACACCTACTTGAGGGAATTGTCACACATTTACTGAGTTCGTTTTCTAATATCATGTACACGCCGAATGTTGTGTTTGTTTATGTATAATATTGAACTGAACTCTGTTTGTTAGATATACTTGTTGGCACTGTTCTCCCTTTCCTGATGCAGTGGAATTATCTGATTACAACTGCTATGCGTGTATGGAGTTTAATTGCTGGAACTAGTATACACTCTCTGGATGTCATGAACATTTGGGAGCTGAGTCAATGAGCCTATTGTTTGGTTTACTGGAAATAATATTTATCTACCTGCGGTTCATTCTAAATTATCTGCGATTAGTAAGAGGTAGGATTGTTGTGTCAGATTTCCATATGCATACTGATAGCTTGTTGTATTCGCTGATAGCACGAGATAATTGAGTTCTGGTCCATGACTGAGGCAGTAGTGTTATGACAGCCACTTCCAGTAGGTACTTCAGGCTGACATGGTTATTTAGCCACGAGCACACCTAACAGGATAGGTATAGGACCTTGCAGCATCTAGGACAGCTTCTTCCCTGTTTCTGATTTCATTCCTTTTGATCCTACCCCTTTATCCCATCCTCCCTTGGCCAAAGTCTGGGTTTGTTAGGCCATAGCGAGTCACTGAGCCTAGAGCCATGGGGAATAGTCAGCCCCTATGAGCTGGTCAGTACCTAATGTCAATAGGCCAACCACAGATATGGTGTTACATCTAGCCAGGACAACAATTGGGCAGTCAGGGGAAGCAGGACATAGTGCATACACTCTTCTGGTATGATGGCTAATCTGTCATTCAGTTTCTGGACTCAGTAGCTAGGTAGGAGGTTAGCAGGACCAGGGTTGATTGGAAGCTGCACTTTATCCAAATTAAAGGAAATCGCCCCTAGACAGCCTCAGTTGAATCAGAGCATTTCTTGCCCAATCTGTGATAGGTAAATTCAAAGCTGATCCGGGATTGTGATCTCTTTGGGGAGCCAAACCAGTAGCACCAGCAAAGATCCTGTAAGATCTGAGGGGGGTTGGCTGCTGCAGAAATTGCAAGCCTCACCCTTTTGTTTGATGCCTAAGTGTGTATGAGCTCACTGCTGTAAAGGGTATTATCATTCCTTCGTCTCTAACCCCTTACCCACTAGATCATAGGTCTGGATTGATACTAGGTCATCATTGTAAAATCTGAGCCATAACGCAGCTTAGGATACCAGTGCCCCTCATACCCATACAAACTAGCCAAGTAAGCTTGGCAATAGGTGTAGTCGATGAGTGAAAGATCAGGTCTGTTAGGGTCCTAAGCATTTGACCAACAGCTCCAATCCTAAAGTGTAACCAAGAAGCCATGTAAGTTACCAGATGGGCTGTTGATTTACGCAAAGCTGAGCTCAATTACACTCGTTGCAAGTCACCAGCATCAAGATTTATAGCCTGCTGGTTCAGTCCCATTTCCAACTAGCACCAGGTCTGGCCTAGTGACCTGTATGCAGTTGTAAGCTCACCCAACGTAGATAATACTGGCAGGTGCTCAGATTAGCCCTACGGATCAAAAATTCTGTTCCTAAGTTGGCGAAGATCGAAACTATTAAATTATGACGCAAGTAACAACAATCTTTTCACTAAATTAAGTTCCTTCGAGTTGGGTTCAACCTGGTCCTTTCTTATGAGTGTAGTCGGGCCCCTTCTCTCTTTCCTCTAACCTGAAATTAATACCCTTTCAAACAATGAAACTTATTTTCTACAAAATTCCCGGTTTCATGTGACGAGTCCTGGATATCAACTGGTAGCTCCTCCTACTGTTCGGTGTCTAGAAACTTGTATGGATCCCTGTATAGCCTTAGTTGTCTGGAATCCGGTGCATGTTCAACCTCGAAGAGGCCTTTTAAATAATGAAACTCATTTTCTACAAAATTCCCGGTTTCACGCGATGAGTCCTGGATACCAACTGGTAGCTCCTCCTACTGTTCGGTGTCTAGAAACTTGTATGGATCCCTGTACAGCCTTAGTTGTCGGGAATCCTGTGCATGTTGAACCTCGAAGAGACCTTTCAAATAATGAAACTCATTTTCTACAAAATTCCCGGTCTCACGCAACGAGCCCCAGATACCAACTGGTATCTTCTCCTACTGTTCGGTGTCCGGAAACTCGTATGGATCCCTGTACAACCTTAGTTGTCTGGAATCCTGTGCATGTTGAACCTTGAAGGGATCTTTCAAATAATGAAACTCATTTTCTATAAAAATTCTCTTAGACAACCCTGAGGGTCAAGGCTTCCGGGTTACCAAGAACTACGTAAGCCTTGAATTTTCCATTGCACCGGGGAATACGTAGGAGCAGGGTCATGTCCTGTCAGGCTAACCTCCCTCAAATATTTATTTTCACGCCAATAGAAGGGATCAAACAAATTTCAAATAATCACGCACTCGGTTTAAGGGTACCGTTCTTCGGAACGGGCGAGTGGGGTGCCTAACACCTTCCCTATCCGTAACCGACTCCCGAACTTAGAATCTTATCTTCTAGTTAGGGTTTTTCCAAACTTTTTCCCTTAAATAAAATTTGGTGGCGACTCCACACAAACGATAATTTCATTTCTCCCTTTTTTATTTTATTTTATTTTATTTTAATTTTAGCGAGTTCGTTGTCTCGTCGAAATTACAGTTGCGACAATCATCATCAATTTGCTGGTGATGGATGGTTGAACCCAAGGTGTAGACTTTCCCAATTGCTACCAAACAATATGGATCATCAACATATAACTCATAATCGTCTGTAGCTGCATCCACATCCTCTTCTCCCAGTAGTTGCTCCTCCGTCGGAGCACAACTTCCCTTTGTGCTCACGCGCCTAGGAGAAGGTGATGGATGGTGACCCTGTGTCTGTGTTTGGAAAAGTCCCAAAGATGCAAGCTCCTGCCTAAGCTCCTGTCAGAGCTCCTGTCTGAGCTCCTGTCTGATCTCCTGTCTAAGCTCTTCTCAAAGTTCTTGCCGCAGTGCTTGCCTCATGTTATCGCGCATGGCATCCAACTCATCTCTTGACACTAAACCTTCTTTGGAAGTCTGTCTAGAAGATAATCCAAAGTACTGTCTAAGGCCAACACCTCGCCCAACTGCACAAACACGACCTGGATGCTCCGGTTGGCCAATAACAGTACTCAAGATGTCTTCCCAGCCAGCTGGAACAAAGACTCCTTGTGAGCTTTGTTCAACCAAAGAATCCTACAAAACAAAAAAATGACTATTATCAGTAATGTACATGTTTGAAGATAAATAAAGAGAAACTTTACAAGATTGTGATTACTTACAATCTTCTCTCAGGAACAATACGAGAAGGCTCTGATGTGTACTCTCCATATGCCTTTTGGCATGCCCTCTTCCATTTCTCATGGCGTGAAGGTGGAGAGGGTGGAGAGAGAAGTATAAAGGGGTCTGCTTCAGATGATTGCTGACGATCTTTCAACTTCTACTCCATCAGCCTTTCCTGAAGCAACTCATAACCCCCACGAGATAATCTTTGGGGGTAATAGTTCTTGGCAGAAATTTATTGAGCCTTCTTTCTTTTCTCCTGTTATAAGAAATCTAATCAATTAATCATAATATTGCTTATATTATTCAATTAAAAAATATAATATTAGAAAGATACATACAATGAATGCAGGATCCATTCGAGACTCAACAAATCTCTGCCAAGTGTCATCATCAAGGAACTGGTACTCCTCACAAGAAGACACATCCTTGAGTGACCCATATATATATATATATTTGCTGGTGAGATGTGTCTTGAAGCCCTCAAACGCTCACCAAGAATGAAAAGCCACTTCTCTTCAGAAGTTAGTGTTTGGTACATCATATGTAAGCTACATAAAAGAAGATGTAATTGGTTAGTGAATGATAAATTTATGGAAAAACTTAAAGCCTTAAAGTTAAATACCATGATAGTCTCCCAAATTTGATCCTTCACTCGCATCTCAACATCATCCCAATCCTTCTTCGAAATACTGGCTTTGCTTCATCCAAGGAGGGCCACATAACTCTTAAACTTTGTCTTCTCTAGCCCTAATGGATTCCTAGTGGCCTGATCAAACTCTATGGGAATCCTCTGCTTGCCACTCCGGCTAAGGGTTAACTCCCTTAACCGTGTGGCTGCAAATCTTCCCTTTCTTTTGTCAGAAGAAGGGTTAACAGGTCTTCCACTTTGTGAAAGAGGAACCTTAGAAGGGTCAACCATGTATCTGTTGAAAGTAGAGAAAAAAAATGAAAACTAAATACAAAAATAGCAAGTTATGAAGCAAGAACAGCAAGATATGAAACAAACTACTAGGTGTGAATATTAGCTATAAAAAATAGCAAGCAAGTTATGAACTATATTATCTATTAGTGTTTCAATTACCTTATTAAAAAGAAATGACAACAAATTTCAATTACCTTACAAGTTAATCTTAGCCTATGACATAGTTTTGGAAAATCCTAGGGGTATAATGTCTTGACATATTTTAGTTTGTACCAAATGTTTTCTCAATTGTAAATGGCTACCCTTTATGTGATAATTGTTTCCATTACTCGGTATACCTCAAAAAGTGGGCATGTACTCCAAAAGATACAATGCATGCACAACAACACATAATAAAGGAACTACATACAAACATCGTTTCTTAGCTAGTTCATCTTTCAAATGTGTCAAACTAGGTCTTTCAAAAATACATACTTAACAATGTGTGTGTGTGTGTGTATATATTTTAAGACATATAAAAGATTGGTTATTAATTTATAATGTGTTGGAGAGTAACTTTCTATACAAGAGTTTTAAAAAATTAATTAATAGCTTCATGTCATGTAATTTTTTTGAATAACTATCAATGCATGCATGTTATGCATCATATGTATAAGATTCTTGTATTATGATTTACAATCCTATCATATTTTCTTATTTGAATATATTCAATTCTTTAAAATAATTAATTATTTTTCATTGAGATTTGTTTCTTAATTATAATAATTATAAAATCTAGGTATATGATGTGGGGGTTATAGCAAAATAGGGGAGCATAGAAAAGTGAGAGACAGAAAGAGAGAAATAGATTATGAATATTAAGTAATTGAAACTACAAGAAAGAAAATGTGACACTAACACAGCACATAAACAACTAGCCCCTGACAAATAGTATGAATGTCCCTATCACACCCTTTAATTTATAACTTGCAAGTTGGAAATGTGAGAGTTGGATTGGCTGAATCTCTACTATCTCTACTATCTCTATTTGCTACTCTGGGTAAGAATAATATATCTAACCTCTACTATCTCTAATAGCTACTCTGGGTAAGAATGCTACATACCTTAGCTTAGCGACGACGATGGCATAGACGACGGTGTGCTTCGCCCTTGTTTCAGACGACGACGATGTTCGGTTGACAACTTAGACTTAGAGAAAACAATGGACTTATGCTAGGGCAGGAGGACGACAGTGGAGATTTTAGAATTATGTTTAGAGACAACGGTCGCATCAAGGTTTAGAGGAGGAAAAGAGATTTTACTTCAGTTGTTTGTAACAACCGATGTAGAAAGAACTTTATACATCGGTTACTATACTTCACCAATGTAAGAACTCATACTTTCTACATCGGTTGCTTTATAACCGATGTAGAAAGTGACTTTCTACATCGATTATAAAACAATCGATGTAGAAAGTTTAAACTTTATTTGCAAAAATGCCACTGCCTACTTTTCTACATCGGTTGTAAAGTAACTAATGTAGAAAGTGTCAACTATATTTACAAAAATGCCACCGCCTTTTTTCTACATCGGTTCACGGATAACCGATGTAAAATCCTGTTATAAAAGACTATTTTTTCTACTAGTGTATATATATTATATTTTTTATCTGAAAGTAAAATTAAAAAAAGTATTTAAATATTTTAAATTTTTAAGTCGTTAATAAAAAGAGATTGAAGATTATAAAAATTTACAATAAAATTTTAGAATTTGGTCCATTTTTCATGTTATAAAAAAATAATATTCTACATTTTTAGCTATTGTTTAATAATTTTTAAGTGCTAAACCGTTTAAGGAAAATTAATGTAGACTGCTAATTCCAATATTCTTCTCCCTCATTAATGGAGACAGATTCGTTCGAAAAACATAAGTGGAATTTCTCCCCTTTAATGAAGGTGCATCTTTACATAATAGTTTTAATTAGCATCAAATCAAATATACAAATAATATACAGAAAAACTTATTACCACACATATTTGCTTATATCTCTTATTATCCCTTGTATCTCTTATTCTCCACCTACATTCAAGACCTCACTTAACAAAAACTAATAAACAAATCAGATTCCAGGCACAAAACGTAAAATTCTTAAAAGAAGAATCAACCACAGAAGAAAATAGTTAGTTATATTACTTAAGAAACGTGAATGTATTCAACGAACACTTACACTCACACATATTTAGTATAGAACCTCTCCCATGAGCGTATAAATAAATTAAATTTATATTTGTAATCATTCTGAATTTTAAAAAAGGAAATTCACAACACGTTTGATGGATTTGCAATTTATCTACAGAAAAACACTTGAATGCGGATAAATGCAAAACAACATAATAAATAATTGCACCTCTTCATTCAAGAATCGCGCATTCTCTTGTTCTTATAAGCATAAAGAAAAAGGATTATAAGATACGAACATGGATAGAGGTTATGATTTATGAAGAATGAAGAATAAGAATTAATGTTACGTATGAGGAGTTGAACATTCAGAGATAGAAAAAAGGAGAAAAATCAGAGGTAAGATAATGCCATAGTGCTACAGCTAAAGAGAGAAAAGTTGAAGTGTTTTGCTAAAAAGTTCCATGAACCTCTTTCTCAGCTTGCATGAGCAACTCCAATCAAACTACAATAAGAGAAGGAAGAAAGAATACATGAATGCAAAAATAAAAGAAGAAGATAATTAGAAAAATAAAAATATTTTGAAAAAAGCATGAAAAATATTTAATTTATTTGTATCTAGCTACTTTACCAAATCAGGAACCAAATGTTTTCATTGGTCTGTGATGCTCTATTCTAATGGTAACGTGCGTTAAAAAACCATAAATAATTGCATGAAAACTAACATTCAACAGCTTGAATTAATTCCATGCGCCATATAGGTGGCATCACCAAAAATAAAGTCATTTACCTGGATTTCAACTTTTCAAAGAAAGAAATAGAAACTGAGTAGGCTCCACTCACAGTTATGGTTATGGCATCAATTTTATCCTTATTTGTTAGCTCTTATTTTTTATTGAGATTTGTGAGAGATTTTTTTATTATTATTATCCGATTTGGTAGTTTTAGGAAGATTATTTTGTAAATATTTGTTAAGATAGTATTATAACTATCATGGTCTAATTTTAGGAATAGTTAGTTAGGGTAATATTAGTAATAGATGATCTACAAATATTGCTTTTATAAATATAGTCATCATGTGACGACTTGTACATATTTATGACGACTTATCGAGTGAAAAGATATAAGGAATTACACTAGAGTTCTTCCTCTTTATGATATCAGGGTGCGGTTTGTTAGGCCTGCCATTGCTATCATGGCTGACAGAGAGAATAAGAGCAAAGACAAAGGAAAAGACACTGCTGCTGATGATGTGAAGCTAAGAAAGACAATTTCAGCTTATGACATCACTACAAACGACAACTCAGGAATCCTTTTTATGTAGGTTCAATTGAAAGGGGAGAATTATGATGAGTGGGCTCGTTCTCTAAAAACCGCGTTAAGAGTTAGAAAGAAGTTTAGTTTGTAGATGGAACCATCACCCTAGTAGCCGAAAAATCGACAGAACTTGAAGATTGGTGGAGAAATAACTTGTTGTTTGTGTCATGGATAATAAACAACATTGACCCCATTCTTCGTTCAACCATATCACACATGGAGGTAGCGCAAGACCTGTGGACGAATATCAAGGAACGATTTTCTATTGCAAACGGGCTATGCATCCAACAGCTCAAAGCGGAGTTGGTTGAATGCAAACAAAAAGGTATGACTATTTTCAATTATTATGAAATGTTCAAAAAGTTGTGGGAGGAATTAACAAACCATAAAAGCACACCTTCCTACACATGTGGTGGATGTACCTGTAATCTAGCACACAAGATGGAGAAGAAGCATGAAGAAGAAAAAATCCATCAGTTTCTCATGGGACTTGATGGCACTACCTGTGGCACCTTGAGATCAAATCTGCTTGCCCAAGACCCCTTGCTAAGTTTGAATAAGATTTTTATTCGACCTTGTTGCAACAGGAACATGTGAGAACGGTTACTCATAGTAAGGAAGAACATAATGAAGTGATGAGTTTTGTTGTGCAGACTGTAAGAAAACCTTATGGAAAAACTGAAGGGAAGGACCAAAACATAATTTACAGCAATTACAATCGTTCCGGACATCCCATTGAAGAATGTTTTCAATTAATCGGATACCTAGAGTGATGGGGCGAACGATCTAGAGAAACTGGATGAGGAGCTGGGTGCAGCAAAGGCAGATAACAAAGGATGACGTCCAATGCTAGAGGACATGGTGTAGTGTCAAGGAAAACGTGGTGCAAGCCTCTACACAACATCAAAATCAGCCAGCATGATGACATATGAAGAAAAATCTGTTGCTACTGGGCCGAGTGGTGAGCAGTGGAAAACACTGGTGAATCTCTTGAATAATGTCAAATTAGGAGCCACGAAGAAATTGACTGGCAAGCCTAATCTTATTCAATGGATAAAAGATTCAGGTGCTTCACACCATATGATAGCGAAGCTAAAATGTTTTACCGACATAAAAAATGACTTGAAATGTCCAGTGGGGCTTCCTGATGGAAACTGAGCCTTTGCTACCAAAGAAGGAGTGGTAGTGCTTGGTAATGCTCTGAAACTAAACAATGTTCTCTCTGTGCCTAGCTTAAAATGCAATCTAATTTCAGTGTCACAACTTATTGATGAATTGAATTGCATGGTTCTATTCACTGATAAATTTTGTGTTGTACAAGATCATATCTCGAGGAAGGTGATTGGAGCGGGTGAACAAAGAGAGAGGCTCTACTATCTTGGTGGAATGGTCATTGTTGGTGCTGTGAAACATGATGATGGAAACGCATTTGCTTTGTGGCATAGGCGACGGGGACACCCATCTTCTAATATTGTGGAGCTAATTTCGAATATTGGTTCTAATTAAAATAACACATTATGTAATAAAGCCGGCGATGTTTGTCTTAGAGCTAAACAATGTAGTGAAAAATTTCCCATTAACATTAATAAAATTGTGGATATTTTTCAATTAATTCATTGTGACCTTTGGGGACCTTATCGAACCATGGCTCACTGTGGTGCTAGGTATTTTTTAACCATTGTGGATGATTATTCACGAGTTGTGTGGATTTATTTGTTGGAAGAAAAGAAAGAAGTTTTCACACTTATATGTCAGTTCTTTGCTATGGTGGAGAGTCAATTTGGGAAACAAGTAAAAGTTGTATATAGTGACAATGGTACAGAATTCACATTCATGAGTGACTATTTTCAAAATCATGGGATTGTTCATGAAACTTCTTGTACAGGGACTCCTCAAGAAAATGGGCGAGTAGAGCGGAAACACAAGCATATTCTTAATGTTGCTTGTGCATTGTGTTTTGAATCTCATCTGCCTATTGAATTTTGGGGGAATGCGTCTTAATTGCTGGATACTTAATCAATCGTACACCTTTCAATTATGTTGAATGGGAAAACTTCATATGAGATGCTCTACAACAAGCCGTCGCCTCTCAATCATCTTCGTCTTGTTGGGAGCTTGTGTTATGCTCACAATCGTCACACCAAAGGGGATACATTTGCAAGTCGTAGCCGATGATGTGTTTTCTTGGATATCCCTATGGTAAAAAGGGTTGGAGAGTATATGATTTGGAATCAGAAAAGTTCATGGTGTCAAGGGATGTGATGTTTTGTGAAAATGAATTTCCCTATGCTAAACCTCGATTGTTGGCACCTGAGCATATGGATTCCAGTAATCTTTCACCTTTGGGTAGTATTGATAATGATCCTGAAATAAAGATTGTACAATCAGATTCAAAGAGTGAAGCCAACATTGAAAATATGGATAATTTTTAACATGTGGAGAGTAATGTTTCTTTGTCTGGCATTACCTGTGGATGAAAGGAGGGCTCTAATATTGATTGGGAGCCCCTGTGACATGGACATTGTGCTAAGAAGCCATCCATCTTGCTAAAAGATTTTGTGATGAACACCATATGCAAAATAGACCCCTCTCTAAGTTCTCCTATTTCCTCTCACTCCTCAGGTACACCCTACTCTGTAACACATCACGTGAATTATGATAACTTCTCCATGCAACACTAGCATTTTTTGGCAGCTGTTAATGCAGGTACTGAACCACAATCCTTTGTCCAAGCCATGACAGATGAAAGATGGTGTCAAGCCATGTAAACTGAAATAGAGGCGTTGGAAAACCGTGGGACTTGGACTTTGGAGTCACTGCCACTTGGAAAGAAAGCTATCGGGGTGCAAATGGGTTTATCGAATCAAGTATAATTCTAATGGTTCTATTGAGCGTTTTAAAGCCCGACTTGTGATCTTGGGAAGTCATCAAGTTGAAGGTGTTGATTACAATGAAACTTTTTCTCCTATAGCTAAAATGATGACTGTGCGGATATTTCTTTCTGTAGCCGCTACTAAAAATTGGGAGCTTCATCAAATGGATGTTTATAATGCCTTTTTGCATGGGGATCTTGAAGAAGAGGTGTATATGAAACCTCCTCTAGGATTTCGGTCATAAACTGACAAAGTGTGCAGATTATGCAAATCATTGTATGGATTGAAACAAGCTCCATGATGTTGGTTTGCCAAATTAGCAGGTGCTTTGAAGCAGTATGGATTTACACAATCCTCCTCCGATCATTCACTCTTTGTACTACGACGTGCATATGTGAAGCTTCATGTGTTGGTTTATATGGATGATCTTATGATTTCAGGAAATGATAATGATGCCATCAGAATCTTCAAAGCATACTTGAGTGAATGTTTTCATATGAAAGATCTTGGAGTGCTGAAATATTTTTTGGGAATGAGGTGGCTCGAAACTTAGCTAGAATTTTCGTGTGTCAACGCAAATATGCATTAGATATCATATCTAAAGTAGGATTGTTGGGAGCTAAGCCTACTAGTGTTCTCATGAATCCTAATCTTCGTTTGTCTCTAGCGAACGGTAATATCCTTACAGATCCGGAACGTTATCGACAGTTGGTAGGCACAATAATCTACTTGTCTATTACCAGGCCAAACTTTTCTTATTGTGTACATACACTTTCCTAGTTCATGCAGCAACCAAGATAAGAACATTGGGATGCTGCTCTCCGTGTTGTGCGTTATTTGAAAGGTAATTCTGGTTAAGGAATTGTGTTGCGAACAAACTATAATTTGCAACTTTCTGCTTGGTGTGATTCAGATTAGGCTGGTTGTCCTTTGTCTGGAGATCTCTGACTAGCTGGTTTATTCTTCTTGGTGATTCTCCTATTTCTTGGAAAACAAAGAAGCAACCTACAGTGTCCCGTTCATTCAAAGAGATGGAATATCGCTCTATGGCTTCTACTGTTGGTGAGCTTAAATGGCTAATGGAATTTTTATCATATTTTGGCATTGTTCATTCTTAACCTATTAAACTCTGCTGTGATAATCAACTTGCCTTGCACATTGCTGCTAATCCAATATTCCATGAGCGTACCAAACATATTGAAGTAGATTGCCATTTTGTTTGTGATGAGCTACTGCAAGGAACTATTGCTATATGTCATGTGTCATCATATGCTAAGTTGGAAGACATCTTGACCAAGGCTTTAGGAAAAACCCAATTTGACTGCATGCTTTCCAAGTTGGGCATTTGTAACCCATCTGCTCCAACTTAAGGGAGTGTATTGAGATATTGAGATGTGTGGAAGATCTTTTTCTTATTATTATCTGATTTGATAATTTTAGGGAGATTATTTTGTAAATATTTGTTGAGATATTATTGTAACTATCATGGCCTAATTTTCGGAATAGTTAGTTAGCATAATATTAGTAATAGATTATTTGCAAAGATTGCTTTTGTAAATAAAACCATCATGTGACGACTTGTCTAGTGGAAAGATACAAGGAATTACACCAAATTTCTTCCTCTTTATCTTTCCCTCCCTAAATCTCAATCTCTGGACCCCCAAAAATCTCCAATTCTTCCTTCTTCGACAAAAGCAACTGTAGGAGTCCAAGCTACTGTTGTGCATCGTCGTTGAAACAGAGAATGATGCTTTTCTCTTCCATCAGCATCATTACCTGAACCTTGTGCAGAAAAGAGAGATGAATCACTTTCACAGTTGAATTTACCGACATGTTGATACTTAAAGAGAAGGATTATTGCAAGACAAAAATGTGATTCATAGACTACACAGAAACTGAATTAGGACTCCAATATAAGGACCTGTGTCTAGGAAATGGCCCCAAACCAAACATGGGAGAGACAGAGTGGAAGACTAGGATTGCTACACCATAATATGGCTACATATTTGAAGTCCAGAATAAAACCAAGGTGGTTCCTTTGGGGCACGGATACTCTCCATTACCAGAGAGGTCTAGTTGCTCCAAAAGATAAAGAAAAATATGTGTATGGATCCCCTTATAGATATAATAAGAGAAAGAAAAAAGGTAGGAAGAGATAGAGAGAGAAGAAAATAAAGATGGAAAATGGAAAGGAGTTTTTTTCCTTTCCTTTAAGGGTGATGAAAAGAACTTTTTTTAAATTCAAAATAGGATCTAATAAGGTATTACCAACTTTTGAAGAGGTTGTTTCAAGCATGGCTCTCAGAGGCATTAGAGGTGATGCAAGATAATTATGCCCTAGAAATTGGATATTATCTTGAGAATGATTTCAATAAAAGGGACCTAAGACCAACAACATTCTCAAGTGTGTTAGAATGAATTATTTTATTATGTTATTTTTGTTTCTGGTTTTTGTGTTATTCTGATATTTTTTTGATAATTGTTGTGGCTTGTGTTAATTCTGTTTTCATCCTTTCTTTGACTTCTTTATAAGGACCTGTGTATCTAGTTCAAGAGATCTCAATAATATTGAATAAATTTTTCTATGCATGTGTTATTCCTTTCTTCTGTTATTCATTAAAACTAATATGGTATCATGAGCCTTTTTATTTCACCCCTTCCATAACATTGCCCTATGTTCATACATTTTCCAATCCTGTCTTTCTTTCAAATTAACTAAGGATAATTATCTTACTTGAAAGTACCAAGTGCTTGCCACCATCAAAGGCTTTAACCTTCTTTCTTTCTTCTCTATTGATCGTCCAACTTCCGCCCCTATCATCATTACTGCTTCTAGTGTTATTGATCCTACTTCTTCCTCTTTTTCTAATCATTGGCATCAACAAGATCAACTTCTCTTTCCTTGTCTACTTTCTTCTATAACAAAATCTCTCTATACACATGATTAGCTACACTACTTCCTTTCATCTTTGGACAAAGCTTTAGACCATTTTTTCTTCCAAGACTTGGGCTTATATGTGAAACAACTCAAAATTTAGTTAAAATCTACTTGCAAAGATATTCTTTCTGCCAATGCATATCTTCTTATCATTAAAAAACTTGTTGATTCTTTAAAGGCTATTGGGTATGCCATATCTTCTAAAGAACATATCGAAGACATCTTGCTGGCTTAGGGAAGAATATAATGCTTTTCACTATTGTAATCTCTTGTTTTGATCCTTATTTTCTGAACGAGATTGAGTTTCTTCTCATGATCTAGGATGGACATATGGAACATCATCACACTCAGTCTATCCAAGCTAATGTCGCCTAATCTCATTTGACTAAAAGTGATTGACCTTTGATAAACCGCCATTTTATTGATTTATCTATGGAAAATTAGTTATAATTATAATATAATTTATGATTATTTAATTATAATTCTACCTAATTTTCCTTATTTTTGTAGGAATGATCACGCAAGCTAAGAATTCGAAAATATACAAATTTTGGTAGGGTAAAAGAAGCATAAAAAGATAATACATCTAATGCGACAATGACATATCAGCCCTACAGTGTTGCAAGATTACGTAGATTGGTCGCGATGGCTGAGGAAGCGGCTAGGTCAAGCCCAATCCACCACATTAAAACCCTAATTCACGCCTATAAAAGGGAGGCTCTACTACACCACATGACACCACCCTAGGCTCCAAAGGCCACACCACTCTCCGGGGCATAAGCCTATCACTACCTCGGAGACATACCATTCCATTCTCATTTCTCTTTTAGTATCCTCCCCTAGGATTTCAGAGGCAGAAACTTTTCAGAGTGCGAGTTGCAACATTCTATTACTAGTCTTGCTGGCACTACGGTTTTGTCATTCTCTTCTAGAATTAGGATTATGAATTGTTATGTGGGATTAGTATGTTTTTATTTGTCTTATCTCTCTATGTGTAACTAACCCCCAAATCATGGGGCTTGGGTGAAACTTATAATGTAACCAATTGACCCCTTTTCCTTTTTATGAATGATTCGGTATTTTTATTCAATTGTGTTTTCCTTATTATGCATAATTAAATTAATGAGAATTAATTTCTAAGTTAATTGGAGGATTGACGATCATACCATTGCCTAATTAATGGAACTATAAGGTAAACTAAATCTAAGGGTTTTGGAGGATTAATCGGAATCCTTGATTTCTAATAAATTATTAATTTAACAAGTCCACATGTTATTTATGCTTCTCTTAATTATATACCTTGCATGATCATTGAGGGTAGTAACTTAAGGGAAAGAATATTGTTATTGCATGATGTCACAACCGTGATTCCGATGAGACGACGAACTCGCTAAAATTTGGAAAATAGATTCATTTTGGATTAATGTGGAGTCACCACCAAATATTTATTAAAGGGAAAAAGATTTGGAAAAACCCTGACTCGAGGAAGAGATTTAGGTTTGGGAATCGGTTACGAGTGGGGAAGGTGTTAGGCACCCCACTCGTCTGTTCAGAAGAATAGTACCCTTCAACTGAGTGTGTGATTATTTGAAAATTGTTTGATCCCTTTAATTAGTGTGAAAATAAATATTTGATGGGGGTTAGCCTGACAGGACTGGATCCTGCTCCTACGTATTCCCCGGTGCAATGGGAAACTCAAGGCTTACGTAGTTCTGGTTTGATTTGAAGGCGTGACCTTCGAAAACACTTGAAAGGAAAGCATTTGAAAATGAACATGTTGTTTTGGAAGACATTTTTAGAAGGATCCCTAATCCACATATGCACATGGACCAAGACAACTACGGCTGCACTTAGACCCATACGAATCTCTAAACATCGAACAGCAGAAAAAGCTACCAGTTCGTGCTTAGAGCTCGTCGTGTGAGATTAAGAATCACAAAATAAGATTTTTATCTTGTGAAAAGAGGAAGGCAATCCCAATCCACATATGCACAGGGCCTAAGACAACTAAAGCTGCACTTGGACCCATACGAATCTCTAAACAATGAACAACAGAAAAAGCTACTAGTTCGTGCTTAGATCTCGTCACTTGAGATTGAGAATCGCAAAACAAGACTTTTATTTTGTAATAAGAAGGGCGTCAGATCACATACGCGAGGGCCCGACAAGTTCTGGCGGCGGGCCCGTACGAACCTCCCAACCAACGGAGAACGTGAAAAAGCTAGTTCGTGCTTAGAGCTCATCGCGTGAGATTACGGAATGCAAAACAAGATTTTTATTAATTTTCTCAAAAGGATTCGAGCGATAAATCAAAATGGACACGATTTAGAGTAAAGGGGTATAGAGACCTAATTTGGAGTTAGGGTAAGCACATGGCTTGATTGAGATTTTTGAGGAACTGTAGGGGTCAAATTGCAATTAGGAGAAAATAGGGGCTGAATAGAAATTAGGAGAAGTATGGGGCAGGATTGCAATTAGGAGAAGTACAGGGGGCTAGATTTGCAATTAGTGGAAACATGGGCGTATGTTTGTAATTAGTGGAATTAGGGGGTATATTTGTAATTAGTGGAATGATAGGGGTATATTTGCAATTAGTGGAATGATGGGGGTATATTTATAATTAGTGGAATTATGGGGGTATATTTATAAGTAGTGGAATTATGGGGGTATATTTGAAATTTTGGAATTTAGGGGGGCAGAATTGGTATTTTGGAATTTAGGGGCAGAATTGGTATTTTTGGGATTTAGGGGGGGCAGAATTAGTATTTTGGGATTTGGGGAGGCATAATTGGTATTTTGGAATTTAGGGACAGAATTGGTATTTTGGAATTTGTAATAACAAGTATTGCATGGAGAATAAGACAAAAATTGTCTCGTAAGGGTTTAAAGGAGGGGTAAAGTGGTGTAACTTAATTCGAAGATTCATCGAGGCCTAATCATAGCTTGTAATTGTCCAATTATAATTTGATGGTTAATTGGAAAGACAACACCAAGATCGGCTTAAATCAGAATCCCCCTGACCTAATGTAGTTTATTAGCTTTAGACACCTTTGCGGATGCGGCCATGTCTGTGAAGTTGCATTCCCTGAATTCGATTATCTCCATGGATGGCCTGAAGTTGTGGGACCTTTTCATCTCTCCACGTATCCCACGAGTGATGAAAACCATATAGTACGTAAGACTGACTATATATGCCATTGGATCTTTTGTAATGTTATATGTGAGAGCCCATGACTTATGACTATGGCATTTCCTTTTGTCTTTATTCTCCTCCTATCATATCTGCTCCTGAAGTTGAACTTCCTACGAGTTTGGATTCTTAATGGGAGATAAGACCCTTTTGTTTGCATGACCTTTGTCTTTAGGCATGACGCATTACGACCACTGAGATTTGAATTCCTTAATCATAAGCTTCACCGGAAATCAGCGAGCACCTTTTAGGTTGACATTTGAAAAGTGATAGAATACTACTCATTATTTATCCCATACGATGTAATATGAACTTAGTATGAAAAAGTACCCTCTAAAAAGTTTGATTTTGTCTTTGAACACGAGAGATACATGGCATTAATCCTACTCCTTCGGAGTTCGATGGGTTGGTTACTAACCTAAATGCCTTTCTTGTTGCTCCATTTCCTTCATATAGCTTTTGTTTCAGGGCAAGGATGGGTAAACCCCTAATACTCTTGTCTCTTAATATGAAATGTGACATCGGTAGTCACTGGACAATTTGAGGCCATAGCGGATCGAGTCGATATAATGGGATGACCAGAAACGCCTCTTATACTCAAACACCAATGCGCAGAGCAGGACTACCAAGATCTCTGAATAATGTGGACCTTCCAGAGTCAAAGCATGTAAAGGTATCGCATCCCACAAGGTAGATTTTCTTGACTAGTGATCTATTGAGGGAGTGGAAGAATGCCTAAGCATGTCTAGTGAAGAGAATGAACACCCATTGTTGTTTTCTCAAGAGGAATGACGTCATTTCTTACGGATCCCCTATTTTGGGCCCACTGTATTTTTTACCCGTTGCTTGTTGTACGGTGGCTATTACACCCACTTATCTCCAGCGCTGTTTGGGAGTTCAAGTACTTAAGTTTGACTAAAGGAGGAACATATTCCCAATCGGATCCAGGAGCTCATGGAAACGCTCGCTAACTATCATGTCGTAAAGTTTTCCATGCAAGGGCACTTCTAGAACGAATCCTATGATGCTAAATGTCCTATGCAGAACATGATGCAAGTTCATCTTCTCCGAAGAGGCAGAGCATCTTTCCGGTACTATTGAACACACTCTTGCGGCTATTATTGGGCATAGCATGGCAGCTCCATTCCTTCAATGCGTAAAGAATAGATTATTCGCTGGAACTTGGGATTCTGCTTGTTCAACCGTGGCTTGGCAAAGGTTTATGTAGCGATCGTGGGAGCCAAGCTGAATCGATTCTGTTTAAGCCATGATTTCTACCCTTTACATTGTTGACACCGTCTTACGGCTACGCCTACCCTTGTGGACATTACAATGATCTTTGGGGTTATGACATATCATCCCAATCTTCTGAGGCCGGAATCCTCACATGAATTCCCCTGTTTCCAACGTAGACTCCCCTAACTTCGATGTCCATAATAACTAGATTTGTTATGAAATTCACTCAGCTACCCCGACAATCCCCTTTCTTACACCCCTTCCCGTAAGCATTCTCTCCAAAATACTTGATAAAGATACTAATCTTTTGCATACTAAGTTTCATTGTGTAAAGAAAGAAATCCTAATCTTACAAGGAACTAATTAGAGCTAATTTGTTTGGAATCATCATCGATTAGCCAAAGATACCAGAGATAGGATCTTACACACAAATCTTTATGCATTTTTCATGATTCTTGATTCAGGTAGAAGCTAAATGTAAAATTTCTTGTAGCAAAGACAGAGATCTAACCTGTTGTGAGATCAATGAAGCACTCCCTCCCGCATGCTGCGATCAACGGAATTAGGCTTTCTTCCTTACCTACATCGGAATCAGTGGTGATTTCCATATCCCCCCGAAACCAAGCCTATTACGAGAAGTCCCAGGGAACTATTTTTCAGTTCCAAAGAAATATTCAACCTCCTTAACGAAGCCGTTCTCTTCGAAAAATCGCCACCAATCACTACCAATTTTTCTAGCGAAAAACCCCCTCCAGAGCCTCTTTTCCTTCTTTTTATCCCCTCTTCCTTTTACTAACGGCCTTCCTGACTTGCATTCCCTGCCTCTCCTTCTGTTCTTTTTAATTTTCATTTATTATCCCATTTTTTATTTTTATTTCCTTTTATTTATTATTATTATTAACTTTCAAAACTTTAATGGATTTTCTTATTGTCCTTTTTATTTTTTTTATTTTTTTAGGAATTTTTTATTATTTGTTCTTATACTTTGTGTTAATTTTAAAAAAATTAGTTTACTATTATTTTTGTGTTTTAATTTGTTTTATTTTTTTCGTTTTTTTTCTTATTTATTTATTTATTTTATCCCTTTTTTTATTTTCCTTTTATCATATGTTCTTTATTTCAACTAGCTTTTATTTTTTATTTACTCTTTCTCTTTTTCTAGTTAAATTTTTCTCTTTCTTGTTGTTATTTTGTTACTTATTTCTCCATTTTCTATTTGCATTTATTCGATATTTGAATTATCGTTCATTTCTTGACTACTTTAGCAATTGGGGGCCTTAAAAATAATTGGATGTTTACACATGATCATTGGGTAGTAATAGAATAAGAACGGATGGTTAACAATTGACTCAATTCATTCATGTGTCTTTCCATAATTGAACTCGTATTTGTACTCTTTTGTCTTTAAATGACTTAGTCTCATTTTATCCCCTTTTTACATTCACTTTAAATATTTCTAAATAAACACTTTTCTGGTGAGCTCAAAAATTAGGATTTAATCATTCTTTAAGATTGTTGAAGTAGTCTTTGAGGGAACGATATTAAAGATTTTAAATACCCCTTTCTACACCTACAGGTGCACTTGCCCGTGGGTAAAACTTTGTACACACAGTAAACGCACAAAAACCTCCCACCTCTAAGAATCATGGTTCGTTTCATGGTCGTGGCTCTTTTTCGGTTTCTTATCATTCCACTCCTATGTGTTACTCTTCTACTATGGGCAACGTTCTCATCTTAACTGGCATTATCGACTTGGAAACACATCCTTTCCTATTATAAAACAAATTTTTTCCTCCTATAATACTTCTTTTCATAATAATACAAAATACTTTATTTGTTCTTCTTGTTTCATTTCTAAAATTCAACAATCCCCTTTTCCTTCTACATTGTCTCTTAGTTTTCTCCAACAATCTAGTTCATACTGATCTGTGGGGACTTACTACTCAGTCAAGTGTTAATGGTGCATGTTTTTATATTAGATTGGTTGATGGTTATTCTAAATACATGTGTCTCTTTCCTTTATGTACCAAGTCTCAAGTTCTTTCTATTTTTCAACATTTTCGTTCCTTAATTACACAATTTTCAACCACCATTAAATCTTCCAACCTAATAATGGCTAAGTTTTTAGCCTTGTCCAAGATACTGCCATTTGTCGCAATCCTAATTCCGACAAGACGACGAACTCGCTCAAATTTTAAAATGAGAATTATGATATGATAATGTGGAGTCGCCACCAAATTTTTATTTAAGAGAAAAAGATTTGGAAAAACCATAACTCGAGGATGAGATTTAGGTTCGGGAGTCGGTTACGAGTGGGGAAGGTGTTAGGCACCCCACTCGTCCATTTCGAAGAACGGTACCCTTAAACTAAGTGTGCGATTTATTTGAAAACTATTTTGATCACTTTAATTAGAGTGAAAATAAATAGATTGATGGAGGTTGGCCTGACAGGACTTGAGTCTGCTCCTACGTATTCTCCGGTGCAATGGGAAACTCAAGGCTTATGTAGTTCTGGTGTGAAGGCTTGACCTTCAGAGATGTTTGAAAATGAGTAGAATATTTTGAAAAGGTTTTGCAAAAGTCCTTAGTCCACATATGCACAGGGTCCAAGACAACTACGGCTACGCTAGGACCCATATGAATTCCTACACATCAAACAACAGAAAAAGCTACAAGTTCGTGCCTATGGTTCATTACGTGAGACTTAGAATTAACTTGATTTAAAATTAGAAGGTAAGAATTAAAGTCGATTTGAATTAGAAGGAACTTGACTTGATTTTTGAAGAATTTAATTTAATTCAAATTTTGAAGGGATTAAACTTGATATGAAATAATAAAAATAAGGAAAGAGAATTAAACTTGACTTTCATTTAGGGGAAAGAATTGGAATAAAATGAACTTGATTTGAGGAATTTATATTTATTTTTTTAAAAAAAAGGAATTAGACTTAACTTGAAATTTGAAGGAAAAAGGAAAAAAGAAATTGAGGCAAAGAATTCTTCTTAATTTGGACTAAAGTGAATTGGGTAAAAAAATGATTTGGTTTAGGTACCCAAGAATGTGATAAAAAAAATCTAAACCAAAGAATTATAAAGGAATTGGCTGGACATTTTTATGTGATTTTAACCGTGGCTTGAAAGTGATAAGAGGCATGGGCCTGCAACTTGAACTACCATTTCTTTGGTAAGGTTTATCAGGGGGCCCTACATTAATTTACCTTTTTTTCTCATGCAAGGAACGCGTCCAGCAAGTAAAGGAACTCAGCATGAGTCATGGTGTGAATTAAAATTAAAATTGAAAGCGAGCTTCCCTAGGATCGAACTCGTGGCCTACGTTTAAGCTTGGCGAAGATAACAACTTAGGCCAAACCTAGGCTTTGTGACTTATAACCACTTTAATTGGTATTAACAAGTATGGCCTGAAGGAGCCCCAAAACGGCATTTGTGGGTGCAAATGTGAAGGCACACAATTGCCCAAGTTTACATACATGCAAGGTTGCCTAGAGCCTGGACATCGGTGTTCCTTAGGGTGTGCTTCATTCAAAACGTCAAGTACGTTGTAACAGCCATGGATCGACTAAGGTGAATTATGCATGTGGAGCTGGTTGACTTTGATCCATCCGAACGTACGTAAATATAACCATGCAAGTCAGTGAATGCCCTTTTTGTCATCTGTACTAGACCAGCAAATAGGATAAGGTGCCCATGCAATTGGAATTGCGCCCATGAAACCTACAACCACATCAACCATTTTTGAAATCATTCAGCCTTCAAAACCTCTTGGGCCCATTGTTGAGAAAGGACCAGAGACAGGTGCAGAGCAGATAGAAGAGCATGTTAACACTGATCATTCCAGAGAAAAACTTTGGCACTTGCAAGGACTTGGTTTTGCTTCTTTCGCTCTCTATTTTGGCTTTGTTATTTGTAGGTGAAAATTCATGTAAAGGTTGGTTGGGGGTCTGTTCTATTCACCTTCCTTCATCAACCTTGGCCGATTCCCAGTGACCCAAGCTTTCATCTAGTTATGCAGCATCCTATAGATTGGCAATCTCGTCAAAGTTTATGACATATTCGATTTGACTAGGGAACTACTCGATTCAATAAGCCCGTGCTGAATCTGACGTCCAAACTTTGAACCTGCAGGAATTTGCACCATAACAACTATCCTGAATTCCACCTTTTGCAACCCGCCCTTATTGTCACACATTTTAGAGCAATTTTGCTAAACCAACACATTATGTGCTAACGTGATCTAGGCAAATATCACCAATACACGGTGTTGTGGCACTCTGGCTGATTCGGGAGCTTTCATTGAGTTCCATTTTGATTCGGTACCAGTAGAATTCTCCTAGGTCATGTGCTTTGTTTATACATCAATCATTCCAAGGCGCATATTACACTTGTGCAAGGGGCAAGGTTAGCATTATTATTTCTCAAGTCTATGCAGTGATGAGATCAAATTTGACTCACAACCCAACTCACCGTAACATGAACCTCTATGTTTGTGTTATCATTATGCTTATTCCGAATTTCTTCACCATATAATGCTTAATCGAATCATACAACACATGAAACGAATTTAGGCAAAGGATACAATGTTCAAGATTTAATTATATTCCAGCAATTGTGTACAAGAACAATTGGGATGTTGAGAATCTTAGCTGGAAATGTGCAGAATTTCCTCTTCCTTATCCAAGAATCAGTTGAGAATAGCAGAGCTTCATTCCCCCCCGGGTAGTCCTTTTTGCCCGTACTTCTTGAATCTTGAAATTCCCGGATCCATCATCGAGTGAGAGGAGTTCTCCTTCCCCCTTTTCTCTCCCTTCTTCCTGATATGGTTTTGTTTAGAAAAAAAATGAAGAACCAACCCCCCCCCCCCACCTAATTCTGTTTCTTTTTCTTTTTTCTCTCTTTTCACTTTTGGTAGTTTTTTTCAATTTTGTTAGTTTTTTTTAATTGTTTTTCTGTTTATTTGTTTTAATTATTTAAATTTTTCTTTTCAAATTTTCCTTTACTTTTTTCACTTTTTATATTATTTTCATTTCCCTTTGTTTTATTATTTTTTAGTTATTTTGTTATTTATTATTATTATTTATTTTGTTTTGTTTTTTCCCTTATTTATATATTTTTATTATTTTCTGTTTATTATTTTTTTTCTTATTTTTCAGAATTTTTATTTTTCTTTTAACTTTTGTGTTATTTTTGTTTATTTATTTATTACTTAATTTATTATTGGTTTCTTGATTTATTCATTGATTAAATTCCAAATGGGGGGCCACAGACATAATTGAGTGTTTTCACCATTATGTTCATCAACAAAATGGCTTTGTTGAGAAAAAATATAGATATGTGGTTGATATGGATCTTGCTCTTCTTTCTAATTCTAGTGTCCCTTTGTCCTATTGGGATTATTCTTTTCTTTATGCTACAACCATTATTACCTTTTTTCCCATCCACTGTGTTCTCCTACTCCTCTCCATTTGAGCTACTTTACAATCATCAACTTGATTATTCTATTTTCAAAGGTTTGGTTGTTGCCTGTTTTCCATATCTTAGGCCTTATAATTCTCACAAGTTTAATTTCAAGTCTACTCAACATACCTTTCTTGATATTAGTTCTTATTATCTTGGTTATAAATATCTTTCCTCCTCTAGTCTTGTTTACATATGTCGCACTATCATCTTCGATGAAAATGTTTTTCCTTTGAAGCATCTTATGTCGTTTTCTTTTCCCATGTAACATCCATAAATTCTCCTAATGAACCCTTAGGATTACAAATAACCTTCAGTAAGAAACAAAGTAGGAATAAAAGCGAAAGATAGAGAAATTAGAAAGTTTAGTGCAAATGACGAAAAATATCCCTCCACTTGGACAACCCAAATAATGTGTAGGAAAAATATAAATCAAGAGTTAAAATATATTTTAAGGGATTAGAGAACATTAAGAATGATTAAAAAGTTATGATAAAATAGTAACAAAGAAGGTATGAAAAAATTCTCAGAAAACTTCGAAAACGCCTTAAACGCTCCTAGAAAGCTCTACTTTCTGCTAAGAGTTAAGCTGTTCCCAGAAAAATATCAAATGACATTAGATTGACTTATGAACGAATCAATAAGTATTAAAATGTCAGAGGAACAATTTGGGAACTTTTTAGGTAAAGCTGTGAAAAATTATGAAAATGCCTCTCGAAGGCCGATAAGGCAAGAAAATATGAAACAAAAGCTAAAAGGATCCTACATGGTGTGCACGAAAATTCCATGTAAAAAATATGGTGGTGACTCACCATATGAGTCATCACCATATTTATGACATATAGGACAAAATCATAAATAAAAAGATTCTTTTAACTATGCTATTTAATTAAAATTAATCATACTTAGAGTAAGTTAAACTTGAGTAATAACAAACTCAATCTAATTAACACTAATCTAATTCTAAAAGAATAATTCTTTATATTTTGAATTATTTTAGAAAATAGAAATTACATGTCAAATTATCAAAATGCCCTTAAGTGAGAAATTCATTCCTAAAATGTCCTAGCTTGGCCAAATTCACTAAAGGCCATGGGGAAGCTCATTTTGTTTCAGATTTCACCTCTAAACACTTAGAAAATTTATCTAAACTCTCAAGGTTAAACCTAATCCAAAAATCCTAACCTTCCACCTTAAGCTTAAGTTTCCATCTTTGAAATTTAAGCTAAAATCAACCTATAAACACCAGGTCTCACCACCATCACTAAGAGCTCTTTGTGGACCATCAAGGAGAGACCAAGTTCAGCTACCACAACCCCATAAAAGCTCCACATCAAGTCTCCACCAAGTAGGTTTTACTTACTTTGTCTTTTAAGCTTTAAATGTTAATTTCTATGGTTTATTTTCTTCTTTTTGTGGATCCTTTCTCTAAGATCCATAAACTCATTTTGTTTGAACTCATGAGAGCTCAAGGCTGACTTTGAACGCTTAAAAATAAGCATCACCCATTTTTAGTGATTTTTGAAAGTTAAAGTGAAATTTGGATGG
This sequence comes from Canavalia ensiformis, assembly GCA_026541065.1. Lineage (NCBI taxonomy): Eukaryota > Viridiplantae > Streptophyta > Magnoliopsida > Fabales > Fabaceae > Canavalia > Canavalia ensiformis. The sequence goes on from JAMKYM010000718.1 coordinate 87,653, forward strand.
ATTACAGTGCTTGTAGCCACCTTAGAAGAAATTTAATTGGTTAAAATTCTTTAAAAATCAATTTTGATACTTTGGATAGTTTTGAAAGGTCATGAGGAAAATTTTTTATGTGTTCATGATATGAGATGGATGGATCTTGAGGTATATCTAGTGTATCTACACTTATTTGTCTTGAAAAATGCTATCTTGAAGATTTTTATGCTTAAAGCTTTAAAGTTGTTGATTTTCTTACTACTGTGGACTTGTGTGATAAAATATCCAAATTCGAACCCATGGACTAAAATACTTAAAATTATAAGAAAAATTAAATCATAAATCCCATAAGCTTGCTTTGGGCATAGGTCTAAAATCTACTAAGTAAAAGTTGAAACTTTGACACCAAGAATGGCACAAATTTCATAAAACACCTATGACTCTCTTTGATCATGACCTAAGTTAAGGAGTTTGGACAATACTTGTATGTATCAAATGCCTAAGGTGTTACAAGTCCACAAAATCATGAAACCAAGATTTTATGAGAAGAAATTTTGAAAAGATAATCTTGGAAGTCTAAGGTGAGAATTCAACCACATGAACCAAGTTAAGGATAAAATTTATAAAAATTTCCCAACATGGTACCAACTATATGGTTAAGTCCTAAATGATGTGAAACAACTCTTAAGGAAAGAAAAATTGAACTAAAATATCCTAAAATCACTAGGCGTGCATTCAAATACCTTTGGTTAATTAAGGAAAATGAGTTTAAATTTTTATTGAGGATGCATTAAGAACCATCATTAGGTAAATGGGAAGATTTAAATATGTAAGAAAGATTTATAAGTGGCTAGGTCCTTAGCAGCCAAAATTGATGAAATCAAGTGAAATCCCTAATTAAAGCTTAAGCTAGATTCAAGGATGCACAAGTTGGTAATTAAAAATGAACCATGGAGTTGTAAGAAGGAAAATGGACATTCGGCCATGACCTTTAGGATTAGAAGAGAAGCCTTAAAATTAACTAAACTTGGTAAAAATTTATGACCTAAACTTTAACTAGAAGGATTCACCAATTTAAGTCAAATAAAGATGAAATTTGACACCTTAAACTCTAGGAATGACATTTAGCCACCTCAGGGTTAATTAGACAAGAAAGAGTTTAAATTCTTGACTAGAGTTAATTAAGCATACTTGGCATGTAAATATAAAGTATTAAGAGTGAAAGAGAGTTTTAGTAATGGTAGGATGTCCATTTGGTCATGATAGCTAAGTTAGTGAAAGGAAGTTAAAATTTTCATTATTACTTAAGTCTAAACCTAGGCATGCTTAAGTTGATTAATTAGGAAGGAAACATGGGATTGAAAAATGATATAGACCTTTTGGCCATGACCTCTAAGTAAGTTAAAAGATTGCTAACATATAACCTTAAAACATAATATGATTAGGTTATGCATAAGACATGTAAATTGAAGTGCACAAAGAATAAAAACTCAAGAGGTTCCATTCGGCCAAGTAAAGGAAAACTTCTATGGTTTTATAAAAATCATGTGAAACAAATTGAAATTTGAGAAAAGGAAAGGCTAAGGAATAACTTAGAAGGTTGAGTTATTAAGCTCCCATGAGTGATTCATCATAAAATGTTATGAATGTAACAAGTTGGACATGCATGGGTGTATATGATTATGTTATCCAAGATTGAATGATAAACATAACTAAGTCTTAATTTAGAAGACCATTGTATGGAAGAGAATGTTAAGCCAACTTATGTTGTTTTATTATTGCATAAAGTCTAAGGTGAATTGAATGATGAATGCTCATGAATGTTTAAAGAACGATGCGATGTATGATGATCATGTAAGAATGATGATGTGTTAGAAATTGAGACCTAAATGTGCATGGCATATTGGTTGGATATTGATTAAGCATGAATGATTATCAGAAAGCCTTTAAAATGAACCTAAATGGTTTAAAGGATCACTAAAGAAAATATTTATGTGAAAAGTTAATCTACTCTTATGTGCCTTATGCACATCTAAAGGAAAACAGAGTCCTATGAAGAGGAGACAAAAGGGTTCTCCACAAATCCTTCTTTTATGAAGACAAAAGGGTTCTTCACTTATTATGTGATGGTGATGACTATCTAGGAATGAACTCATATCCTTAAGAATAGAAGGTACAGTAGCAAAGCCAGTGAAAAGATATTGTTTGACTATTTATAATGAGCATTTATATCTTAAAAATTTCTCAAAGGTGTGGAATAGAAAATAAAATTCCCCAAAGGTATGGAATAGAAACTAAAATTCCCCAAATATGTGGAATAAATAATAAATGAGACATTATGTAGGACATAGAGAAAATTCTAGTCAAATAATATTTGAAATGTGATCCCAAATATTTATGATGTTTAAGGAAGTTATATGTTATGTAATAATGGTTTTTCCTGTATAAAATAACCCATTTACAGTAAAAGTTTTTGAAAGATTGAAATCAATTTGGTATGCATGACATTATTTTCTAATAAACTGAAGTGGCTAAGATGAACATGATGAAACTAAGAATAGAGTAGTATCCTATTGACGAACTTAGTTTCTCACTCCTTTTCTCCCCACTTTCTTCTTAAACAAACAACATGTCCTTCACGATGGCAGTGGTTTATGTGGACATCAGTAATGTAGATTGGGTGGCAAACCCTCATGGGCTATTGATTACAACCCAGGTTAGTGTAAGGATTTACTTTTCATTGAGACACCTCTTTATTTCTAATGTCATGAGTCCAAACTTCACGATGATGAGCTTTGCAATCCCATTGGAGGATTTCCATCTAAATGGAGTTTTCCTGCCTCTTCCTGCCAATAAAAGGCAAAGAACTATAAGAGCTAAAGATTCCTCTTCCTTAGAAGGGAAAATAAACCCAAAGACTTCTCCTATTACCATAATTCTTCACATATTTGATCGTCACATAGAAGCTCCCTATACCATATGTCTTATCCTTTTCAAGCTAATCAAGAGCTGCCTGATGGAACCTTCATGTATTTGGATTAGAGTGTGTGGTTAGAGTGTTTTATCACTAGACCTAGGGAGGTTTGCTAGTTCCTTTGTTGTTTCCAGAAGAAGAAGAATAAGAAAAAGTCATACCCATAATGTATATTTTGTAAATAGTTGGATGCAAGGAATCTTAGTTATTAGTATGTAATTAAAGAGTAGTGAATATATTAGGATATGAAATAATTATGTATATAATCGTGGCATGTACATGTTGATATGTAATTAAGTAGGTGTAAAGTCCTTGGAGCCTAAGACTGATTATCTGTATGTATTAAGAACTATATAAGTATTTGAAGTTTGTATGTGTATGTATGAGCTTGCTTAAACTATTTAACTGCTTATTAGAGACTATTAAAACCCATGGAGTAATTTGTGATGATAATAATAACCTATATGTGCGCGAGAATGCTTAGTAATTTATTTTCCACTATGAACGCTATATTGACGAGACTCGTATTTTATATCAAAGTGTTTATTTTTTTAAAATAATTATTGTATTTTTCCTAATAAGTATTTTCCAAATATTCCGCATCATGGAATGACAAAATAATAATGGAATTGAATGAAAGACTTAAGCATAAAATCGATATTCATATTTAGGGTGTTATATCCCACATCTATGCCTGAACCATCTGTTCTTTCTATTCCTTTTCTTCTCCCTTTCTCTTGTCCTCTTTTTATCCCTAATACTGCTCCTTTACCTCCCTACAATTAACAATTTCTTGCAACACTATGATTTGGATCGATCCACCATTACTGTTCCTCCATTGCACCCTTCAACTTCTCAACACTCCATGATTACTCGGGCAAAAGAGGGAATCTATAAACCTAAGGCTTATACCACATCACTTCAACCTCAAACTACTAAAGAGGCTTTCACTTATCCAAAGTGGCTTCAAGCCATGAAGGATGAATATCATGGTCTTGTTTGGAACAACACATGGGTGCTTGTCCATCTCATACATTAGAAAATACTGTGGTTTGCTAAAGGTGTCTTTCTAAGTATCAAGGTGATGGAACAATTGATAAATGTAAAGCTCGTTTGGTGGATAAGGGGTTCTATTAGAGAGAAGGATTTAATTTTTTCAAGACCTTTAGCCTTGTCATTAAATCCATCACCATTCAAATCATGCTCACAATTTATTTTCTCAAGGATGGCCATTCATCAACTTGACTTCAACAATGCAATTTTGAATGGTGACTTATTTGAGAAAGCTTTTTATTTGTTGCAACCTTCTCGATTCACTATTGGAAATCTTAACCTTGTTTACGAGCTAACTAAGGCTCTTTATGACCTTAAGTAGACTCCTTGCACTTGGTTAGCTAAGCTTAGCACCACTCTCCTTAAGCTTGGATTTATTCACTCTAAAAGTGATCCCTCTCTGTTTATTAAATTCATACCGGTAGCTAATATATATATATATATATATATATATATATATATATATATATATATATATATATATATATATATTGTATATCTTTGTTACGATTATGATTTTATAACTAGGACATCCTCTACAGCCATTTCTAGTCTTACTACTACTCTCCACTCAACCTTTTCACTCAAAGATTTGGGGTCACTTCATTATTTTCTGAGGAGTTTAGTTCATCATGACTTTAGTAGAATATTTACTTGTCCCAAAAGAAATATATTTTTGATCTAATAGCTTGTGCTTGGATACATTTCTATAAACTTACATCATGCTTATTGACGTCTGGCCTTAAACTTTCTATTCAAAATGGTCAACCTATCTTCGATCCTTCTTTCTATTGCTTAATTGTTGGTGGGATACAGTATATCACTATCACTTGTCTAGAGATCTTTTTTTCTATAAATAAAGTTTATAAGTTCATGCAAAATCTATTCAATACTCATTGGAAGGTTGTTAAATGGATTCTGAATTACCTACAAGGTACTCTTTCACATGGTCTACAACTCTGCCCTTCATCTAATTTTCATTTATTTGTTTACTGTGACTCGAATTGGGGGACTGATCCTAATGATCAAAGATCTACCTCAGGCTTTTATGTTTTCCTTGGTGTTAATCTTGTTAATTGGTCTTCTAAGAAACAATTAGTTATTATCTATTTAAGCACTAAAGTTCAGTACAAGTGTCTTGCTTATACTTTTGCTAATTTTATTTAGACGCAGTCACTGTTATATGAGTTGAAGCTTCTGTGTTCAACCATTCCAACTATTTACTATGACAATCTTGAAGTTATCCAACTTTCTACTAACCTAATTTCTCATAGTCGCATCAAGCATGTTGATCTTGATCTTCATTTTGTTAGAGAATATGTTTAGGCCAAGCATGTTGATCTTGATCTTCATTTTGTTAGAGAATATGTTTAGGCCAAGCAAGTTTCCACCTGTCATATTCTAGTTGTTTATCAACTTGCTGATGGCTTCACTAAACCAATTTCAAGATCCAAGTTTGCTAAGTTTTTCTCTAAACTCAGTGTTCTTCCTCCATTAAACTCTAACTTTAGAGGGGTGTTAGAATGTGTTATTTTTAGTTTATTATTTCTATTTGTGGTAGTTCTTTTGGTATTTTCTTAATAGCTGTTGTCGCTTCGTTAGTTCTATTTTCATTCCATTCTTTGATTCCTTTATAAGGACCTATGTATCTAGTTCAAGAGATCTCACTAATATTGAATATATTTTTCTATGCACATGTTATTCCTTTCTTATTCTATTCACCAAAACTAATAAGGTTAAATAACTTTGGATTTTGTGCTAAGGAATCAAGGGTTGATACACAAGACTCTCTATTTGATATCGGCTTATTAAAGATTATTCTGAATTAATTTATGAAACTTGGCATTAACCCTCAAATATTACCATTAAATTAATGGGAGACTCAATGATTTCTTAAAGTTATATTTTGGTGTGTTTAATCAAACAAATATTGAAATGGAAAATCAAGCTCAATGTAGGAAATTCAACTATCAAATGTTCTTCAATTTCAATTAAGGAGAGGAGATTCAAGTAGAGTATAGTAATTTTCAAACTCCATTAGCTCTAAAATAAATTTTATTTATTAATTTAAAATTTAAAATGTGTTTAATTATGTTTACATTTAATATTAGATGAAATTTGTATGGTTGTTGATTGAGGATTGAAATAGTTAGAGATATAGAAATGTTAGTGGAGATTAAATTGAAAATTATTTAAATTGATATAAAATTTTAGGTGCTCCATGTAACACCCATAATTTCTTATGATAGACTCCCTCAGTTACAAATTTTCTTTAGCAAGAAATAAAGTTGAAATAAGAATAAAAGCTAGAGAAATTAGAAGAGTTTTTAGTAAATGATGAAAATGTCCTAGCATTAGAATGACACAAATAAATGTGTATGAAACCCGAAACAAAAGTTAAAAGACATTATAAAGGTTTATAATCCATCAATGATGGCTATAAATTCATAAGGAAAGAATAGAAATACAGAGAGAACAAAAACGCCATCTGAAACACTCAAAAATACCCAAAACGACTTTAGAAAGTCCTGTCTTCTATAAGGGCTAAATTGTTCCCATAAAAATGGAAAATGACATAGGAATAATTCTGGAACAAGTCAATAAGTGTTAGAAACATCAGAGAAACAATTTGGAAACTTTGAGAAATTCTCAAAAAATTGCAAAAATGCCCTTAGAAGGCTAGGAGGGAAAGAAAATGCAAAGAAGAAGCTAGAAATTGGATCTTATCCATTAAGCACAAACTTTACGTATGCAAAATGAGGTGGTGACTCACCTCATGATTCATCACTTAATTAATGGCATGTAAGATAAAAAATATTAATAAGGAGAGATAAAATTAACCATGATTAAAGTAACTTAACCTAAATTAATTAAAATTAACTTTGTTTAGAATAAGTTAACCTTGATTAATGATAAATTTAGATTAATTAGTGTTAAACTAATCATAAAGGATAATTCCTTACATTTACATTTAATTTGAAAAATAAAAATTACATGTAAATGGACCAAAATGAGCTTAAGTGGGAATTTAATTTCCACATGCCCTAAAGTGGCCAAATTTCATCTAAGGGCTAAGGAGATTAATTTGCTTCATTATCAACATTATAAACACTTACAAAAATTATCTCAACTCATCCTAAACTTCAATTTTTCTCAAAACACCAAAACCTACACTCAAATTGAACTTCCATCTTTGAAGTTAAGTTAAAACAAGAGAAATCAACCAAGCCCCACCACCTTCACTAAGAGTTTTCATGTGGATCACTAAGGATGAGGGAACCAACTTCAAAAACCCATTAAACCTTCATAAAATTCTTCAACAAGTAGGGTTTTTACCATACACTTTTTCTAAGTTTTTAATTATGTGTTTATGGCTTATTTTTCTTATTTTTTTAGTAGGTATCTCTAAGTTCTATGGATCCTACTTGCTTGAGTTTGATGACGTTAAAAATTTCCCTTGATGGATTAAAATAATAATCATCAAATTTTTAATGATTTTTGGAAGTTAAAAGGGAATTTTGATGGATTAAAGTGCTTCTAGCAATCTTTGGAGTAATTTAATTGGTTAAAATTTCTTAAAAGTGATATCTTTTGAAGTTTAAACAGTTTGAAAATTTTTCTATAATTTTTAAGACGTAAAGAGATGGATAGATAGATCTTGGAGTAGATCTATACTTGGTTGTCTTGAAAAAAATGCTTTCTTTATGGTCTTTATGTTCAAAGTTGTAAGTTTACTTATATTTTCTTTTAAAAGCTTTAATTTTAAACTTTAACTTTGATAAAAGTTTAGATCTGAATCATATGATAAATATCATAAAAGACTAAAAAGGTTAAGTCATAAAAGTTATAAACATAACTTAAAACTTAGACCTTAAAACTAGTAAGAGCAAAAGTGGACTTATGGATCCAAAGTTGAATAAGACACTTAAGACCATTCATGACCATGATCAAACCTATGGAGTAAGGACAAACATTGATGGAGCCAAAGACATAGTGCTAAAATTCATAACACTAAGGTTAAATGAGAAGAAATTGAGACCCTTATTTGGACATTTAGTGGTTTTGATCACTTCCCACTTAATTAAGAAAACTTGAGTTTAAAATTTTGATTAAGGTGTAAATAGGAATATAACCATGTATAATAAGGGAATTATAAATTTAAAAGAGATTTGGTAATGGTCTGGGTAACCATTCATCCATGTTTGGATAAATTGATGAAAATAAGTTAAAACCTTGTTAAGACTTAAGAATGAACCCAAATATGCATAAGGTGGTGAGTAGGAATTAATTATAAAGTTGAGGGAGGGAGATGGATCATTCGACCATGCCTACCAAACAAGAAAGAAGAGTCCTAAAAATCTCTAAGTTGATGTTAATTAATAGCCTAAGTCCTAACTAGTGTAAATCACCTTCTAATGTAAGAAAAAAATGAACCATAATGCTTTAGGATCTTAGGGAGTGGATTCGGCCACTTACATATTAATTAGGTAAAATAGGCTAATTGGGATGCTTAAAGACATTTAAATAAGACACGAGTAAGAAGCTTTGAATTCATGGAAAAGGAGGTAAACAAGTAACATAATTAGTAGTTCAAATTTGATTAGCAAAGTTATTAGTCAAGAAAGTATAGAACTTCTAACATTTAAACTTGAATTGAGGAAGTTGTGCATAAAACATCTAAATTGATTAATACAAAGAATAAATAATTAAAAAGGCCATTCGACCAATTAGAATAGGAATCCAACATTTTATTATTTTACATTAAAGAAAAATTTAAACTTTGAGAAAATGAAAGGTTTAGAGGTAACTTACAAGGATGAGTGGACTAAGTTCCTATAAGACATTTATCATAAATCTTATGAAATAAAGTAAGATGGAAAAGCTCTTGGAGGAAGGTTGCATGCTGTTAAAAAAAATCTAAATTAAGCATAATTAAGAAATCTTGATTAGAAGGTTGGTTTCTTATTTTAATAATTATGCTAACTTGTTGTGTTTCCTTATGAGTACACAAAGATGAATGTAAAGTGTATGGATAATATTCTTGATTGTTTGGAGAGTGATGTGTTATATGATACTCATGTGTGGATGATAAATGTGAAGGTAGTTTGGATTAGAAACTATATGTGCATGACATATTGGTTGGATTATTAGAGCATGCATGTTATTTGGAAGGGAACCTAATTAACCAAGGGATCACTAAAGAAAGAACTTATTTGAAAAGTTTATACTACTCTTAATGTGCCTTGTGCACATTCAAAAGGTAAAAGGGTCCTTCTAAGGTGGAGACAAAAGGGTTCTTTAAAAATATTTCTATTATGAAGTGTCAGGTCTTCAATGTTTATGATCATCACATCAAGGAATGAGCTCATGTTCTAATAATAGAAGATAGAGTAGCAAAGCCAGTTAAAAGATATTATTTGACTAAATTATATTATATGCCTATGATATAGATTATCACTAAGATAGTCACAGAGAAATGAGAAAAATTATGTTAAGTCATGAATGAAATGATAGTTAAATCATATCTATGATATGATGTAATATGATCCCAAAAGTATGAGACTCATGAAATCTAGAATAAGTAATTGGTATGCTTATGATTGAAACTAGTTCCTATTTATGTAAAAAGAAATCCTCTTCAGCTAAGGTTTTATAAAATTTAAAAATAAACATGTATGCATGACATATTTCTTAATAAATTGAAGTGTCTAGGTTAAAAGTTTTATCCCTAAACTCTAGGTAGAATCTTACTAAAAAACTTAATTGCTCACCCCTTCCACCATTTTCTTCTCAAATGCTACAAATGTCGTTCACGATTATGGTAGTGTTCATTAAGCTCAACAATGTTAATTGGTTCACGAATGCTCATGGGTTAGTTATTACCGGCCAAGCCAACGTGAGGGTCTACTTTTCTTTGGGCCATCTTCGTATCTATTATAATGAGCCTAAACTTTTCCACAATGGACTTTACCATTCCTTTGGAGGATTTTCATCCCAATGTGGTGTTTCCTCCACCACTCAGTTATCATGCTCCTCTAGCTATATTAGTGGTAGGCTTCTTTTTATTTGAAGGGGAGAGTGACCCTCAAAATCCTCTCATTGCCGTAGTTTTTCACAAGTTTGGTCATCGTAGGGTAGTTCTTCATATCTTAGGTTACACCTATTTCAAGCCTTCTAGGAGATTGAAGATGAAACCTTTTATGTCTTGGATGAAAGTTTGTGACTAAAGCATCGTGACCCTTGTTATTGAAGTGTTTGTATGGATCTTGAAGCAATAGAGTTTGAGTCATACCCATAATGTACATTTTATAATATATTCATGGATAACTGTGATATAAATAAGTAGTATGAAAATTTGTATTATATTGTATATGATGTAAATATAGCAAAAGTAGTTTTATGTATAATTAAGTATATAAAGGCACTGATGCCTTAACTTAACTTTCTTTAAATCCTATGAACTATGTGATTGTAATGTTTATATAATTCATGAAACGCAAGTGTTTATGCTAACTTATGAATATAAGTGATTGAAATAAGTAATAAGTTTGTATAAGTAACATAGACGAGTATTAATTAGATGCAAGTGAGGAGGTCTAATTATTTATTTTCCGAATAGTTACTACGATAAGGCATGCATTTTCAATTGAGGTTTTAATAAAGATTATGAAAAAAATTACCATATTTTTACTAATAGTAAATAAGATTCTGCATCAGTCTAATAATGAAACTGTGTACACGACTTAAGCATAAAACAAACTTCATTTTTATGATGTTATACTCGACAATGTGTATTTGTGTGAACGATATGGATGAAGATGTACAAGATGACGTACAACATAAGCATGCAAAAGAAGACACAAGTGTGTGGGACTAAGAAAGCATGGACATGTTAAAGAAATGTTTTCATGAATCCTATTAGACCATTGAAAATTGTATAATATTTTATTGAATTAACTAGAAATTCAAAATGTTGTTTGATGAATAAATATTAATACAAACCTATTTTTTGATGAACAAAGATTGTTGTACAACTTACTAGAGGATCAAAAATTATGTATTGAATGGACTGAAAACTGGTGGAAAAAACACCTTTTACATAAGTTATTTTTAACATTTTATATCTATTAAAAATAGGTATAGAAATAGTTGGTATAAAATGTAATGACTTTCCACATCAGTTGAATAATCAATGTAAAAATTTAATTTTTTACATTGATTGTATAATATAACCAAGGTAAAAATTTAAATATATATATGTACATATATATAATGTGTTGGTTTAAATTGTCATAATTTTAAAATATATTTTAAAAAAAAGAACTCCATCCCGACATGCAACCTCACTAATCATTCCAAAGCATGTCAAGCCTACAAAATTTTCCCATTGACTAGCACTATTAGTTAGAATATTTAAACTTAGCTATTATACAATACTAAATAATTTGCTAAATATGAACCAAACTCATGTTGAACTTGTAGAAGGATAAATGAATGGTCATGTAATTCTAGAATTCATAATGCATTTGTTTTGACTTTCCTATCTTTAACTCAAACTCTAACATCGTTTTGCTTAAAACATAACTAATTTTGGAGTTATCTTAAGGAATTAAACTATAAACCAAAACAATTCTTCTCATTCATTTTCTTAATTTTTGGTTAAGTTGTTTAATTGGAAACTATCTATGATGTTGTTATGAAGATGAAAAGAAAAACATGTAGAAGCTCACCCAAAAAATTGATAAATACTACATTCGAAACTCTAAAATAATGCAATCCACTAGTTATAAAAGAGAAATGTTACATTTTAATCAACAAATGATCTACCTCAATACTTCATTATATATAATAGGAGTTTTAAAAAAATGTCTTAAGAATTAAGATTCAAAGGATATATCTGAGATAAATTATAAATGGAATTCTTAAAAGTACTTATTTAAGAGAACATTAAAAAAATTGAAGCCAAAGGAATACTTATGTAATCCATACATTAGACAAGCCTTTGATCTAATTAATCATGATTGTTTATCCAATCTTCATGTTCGAATCATAATATATAAGACTCTTTAATAATGGCAACAGCATGCGTGTTGTGGAGATTTGAATAACTTGATGCCTAAAACATAAAAGAAATCAGAATTCATCAAACTAAGACATTGAATTATAGTTTTATCCATCAGATTTAGTAGCCATCCTAGTGTTAAAAATTAGAAATGTTAACAAGTGAATGGTAATCTTTTCCTACATTTTAAGGATGAACTTTAGCTAAAAGAACAAATTTATTGGTGTTCTTTGGGGTGTTAAAAGTAGTTGAAACTAAGATTTATTTAAAGATATCAATAGAAATCATAAAATACTTGGATAGTATTTATACTTGTTTGGTGTTTGCATTTCTTTTATAAGAAATTTGTTAGCAATTCTGAGTTGTGATCAAACACTTCAACAATTTTTGTATTTGTGGTTATAAAGAAAATTTCTAATAGCTAGGGGAGAAAGTTCATCTTTATAATGAACAATAGTAAAGTGAATAGATATTTTTTATCCTATTTTTTAAGACTTCAAAAGATTATACATAATGACGATCCAAAAATAATATAACATCAATGATTTAAAACTAACTTCTTATATATGGGGTGATCCTATTCATATATTGTGATCTCCAAAGGGATTTGGTTGAATAGATATATATGATATAAAGTGGTTGAATAGATATACAAGGTATAAAGTAGATCACAATTAAAATCACAAAAATTTAAAAATTTCAAACCCTACAGCACCAAAATCTTAATTAATATAAATAACAATTTAGTTTATGGAACTAATCTTCAATGGGTGACTGTGAATAGGAACAACAGTAAAGATGAATGAGACTAATGGTTTAGGCAACACAGTTTTATGTGAAGCTTGCAAGCCATCAACAGAAAACATATAATTTCATTAAAACTTCAAAAGTAGTAAATAATAAATCTTATAGGAAACATGGTAAGAAAAATTCATCCAAAAACATAACAAGAATAATTAATAAATTTTATATATTAAAAGGGAAAGAAAAAGGTTGCATATATAAACGTCCAAGAGAAATTACCTAAAATTGAACACAAGGCTACCTAGCTATTTAGATAATAAAACATACAAATAAAAATAAAGAAAACATAAAACTACATACATAAACAAAGATTGTCTATTGTTTCAAACATTTATATGTAGCATATTGTCCTTTAATAAATGTAGCTAAGCTGTGAGATACCTACCCTAAAGACCTAGAAAATAAAATTAGGCCAGAAATGTATACCAACATAGTTCAAAAATAGTTTGATGCATCCACACTATTGATGACAAGTCAACATTGCAAAAAATACCCTTACGACTTCTTCTCTTATATAACCTTTCTCTAGTACCATTCCCCCATCCCCCAAACTATATAGCTAAACCATAAGCATATTGAATAAATAATTAAACTAAACCAAAACCTATACCACTAGCCATACCCTTAGAGGATTTTTTTATTAAATTAAAAAGAGAAGAAGCTAAACCTCACAAATGCCACGAAACAAAAAAAGAATTAAAGGACGTGTTCCAAAATTAGGAGGAGAGAAGAAAAGAAACCATGAGTTTCTCAATTAAACCTTTCAACCACAACAACAACCTCCTTCTTTCTCGCTCTTATTTCTTCCATAGTAGAATCGATAAGAATAGGAAAAAACAGAAATGATTAGTAGAGAGAACTTATGATTGGGTTGGTAGGTGATGGGATTCTAATGTTGCAGAGGGAGTGGGAAAAGGGAACAATGAATTTAACGATGATGAGGTGGGAGTGGATAAGGATGGATAGAGCGGTGGCTTAAAAGTAAAAGAAGGGTTCTTAATTCTTAATTACATAGAACTTGGATGAAAATAAGGTCTAAGTAAGAAAAGATTTCATAGAGAGAGGAGGGTATGTTTGCGATTGGAGTTTGTGAGATTGGCAACGAATATACAACAAAGCCAAAAGAGGAGCAAACAATTTACATTGGTTAATTCTTATAACTGATGTCAATATATTTTATTACATCGGTTAAATATATAATTGATATAAAATAGTTTTTAAATCGGTTATTCAATAATTGATGTAATAATTTTGTTTCTTATTTACAAAAATGTCATGTATAAATTTTTATATTGGTTTTCTAATAACCGAGATAAAAAGTCATTATAAAATCCTTAATTTACACTAATGGAAAGTCCAAAATGCTAGTAATGTGTGCAATTATTAGATGAGACAAATTGACGAATAGGGTTAGAAATCTCATTTGGTGTTGTAAACATCCAATTATGTCTGAGGCCCCCTATTATCAAATTAATCAAGAAACCAAAAAATAAATTAAAAAGTAAAAATGAAATAAATAAAAATAAAAAACAGAAAAACCGGAACCGAAAAATAAATAAAGAATAAATAAATAACATTGAATAAAAACGAGATCTTTTTAATAGAAATCATAATAACAAATTGAAAATAAAAACAAATAAATGAAAAAGAACAAAAATAAAAGAAAAAAGAACAAAAACAACAAAATTTTTGAAATAAAATCTGGAAATAAAAATAATTAAAAACAAAATCAGAAATAAAAGAAAATATAATTAACAAAAAATAATAATAAATGAAAAATCAGAAAAGAGTATTTTGTAGAAAGAAATAATAAAATAAGTAAAAAACAGAAATAATAATCACAAAATAAAATTTTTTTTAATTAAAATTAAAACAAAAATAAGTATGAAATTAAAATCTGTAAAAACAGAAATAATAGAAAATAATATTGATAATAATAAAAACTGAATAAAAAAAAACAAATAAAAAATAAAAATGAAATATGGACATAAAATTTAAATAGAAATTAGAATAAATAAATAAAGTCAAAATAAAATTAAAAGGAAAGAAAATTAAAGTTTTTAAATAAAATCAGAAATAAAAAAAACTGAAGATAAATACAAAAAAAGTAATTAAAAATAGAAAGCTAAAAAAATAAAAAATAAAAAAAAAATAACAAAGCACAAATCAGAAAATAATAAACAAATAAAAAGAAAATACATAAAACAGAATTCATATATACATGAAAAACAGAATTTGAAATAAACAAAATACATACAAAAAAAGCTGAATCAACGAAAAATAGAAAGGAGAATTAATTAATTAAATAAATATAACTAATTAAAAAAATGGAAACTAAACAAAAGGCAGGGGGAGAGGAAAAGAGAGGCGCGTGAAGAAGGTGGCTGGTTTTTGCAATGGAGGAAGGATGCTCTCAAAACTCATAACAAGAAAAAGAGAAAAGGGATCCGGAGGCCAAAAACTTGACGAGGAGAATACGCTCAAGAAGGGGGAGGTTTTTCTTTCTTTATCGCAGCACTTTGGAGGCATCTAGGGAGAGGGTTCTGGATTGAAGTCTCGGGCTCTCTCGTTTGAGCAGTTTCTTGGAAAGGAGACGACACCGAGAACCATAAGGAAAGGGTGAAGACCATCAACAAGGGGGGATCCTAATCGAAGGTGCTAGCCATGGTCAAAGGCAAGAAAAAATAGGAAGGTTCAAGATTCCTCCCTCATCTTTGGCAAAAGAAGAAGAAGAATCTCCTGGTTCTGGGAGGCCAGTCTAGTTCTCTCGATTAGAATCCTACCACCTCGATCTAAAGGCATCAACAAGATCAACAAAGATACAAAGGAAGGTTCAGTTTGCCTCTAGGGTCTCTACTCTTCGATCACCATTATCAGGTAAGGTTTCTGAAATGCATAAGCTTGGCTTTGCTCGTTTGAAATTAGGGTATCGTTTCTACTTTGGCATTATGCATGAGCAGAACGAGTGAGGTATGTGATTAACGCTACAAATCCTAGGCTTCGGCTAGATTAATTGTTTGAATTCCCTCATGGTTCCTTAGAAAAATCTTTGGTTGCTAATATTCATGTAAGTGAAAGACTATTTGGATTAATCTAAACATTCACAATACAAATTGAGAGGTCCAATTTGTAAAAAAATTGTAAAACAAATTTTGGAGTGAGACAGCGTCACTGTGATACGTCCCTGAATACTTATGGCTCCATGCATGCATGCAATGGCTGAAGGTACCTATCTCGAGCTATTGAATTTGTTCATCCTACTCTAGGGATATAGGATCGGTCGGATTGACCAAGACAGTGACAAACTCTATCCCTTCGTGAGCCTAGACTAACAATTCTATGTAGTAAGACCATAAGTCAAATTCAAGTCATGCGCTAGAGTCACCAATTCACGAGCCAAGTATCTTGCTACCCTCAACACTATAGGAATTCACCAATGAACAAGACCAGGGTCACATTACTCCCCTAAGCTCCGCTTTGCGCAGTATGCATGGGTTCCCAACATCAAATGGCTTGGCAGTTTGGGTCACACAGATCAAACAATTACTCCTAATGGCATGTTACAATTCCTTGCTTAGCATGGCATTCCCGGGCTCATGTTAGCGAATGTCACAAACTCCGGTCAGCCGTGCGCTCATCCAGGTAGTTGAGGGCGCCATTGCAATCACAACTCCCCGATCCAAACGTCGTGCACGCATCAGCAGGTGCTGTATCGAATGACCAGGATAGATGGGAGTTGATTCTCCTCTTGGTTTGTCAGGCTTCAACTGTTGATCTTCTCGTTAGTCATAGGTCGAATGTGTTTAAATGGATGGCAAAGAGAGCCCCGCACCCCATGCATAGAGAAGGCTATGCAAAACAGGGAAGATTCCAATGAATACGGGGGCCCACTGATCAGCCTTAATTAAATAAGGTAGATGACCTAGACATAGTTCTTATTTTGGATAGGCAAAATATATGGCATAAAATGAATAGCTCAAATGGTTGAGCGTTTTGCTAGCACTCTCCATATACTGTGTTCGAGTCCCACGGCATGCTGTTTTTAATTTAATTCAATAACAGGTCAAGCATGACTTAAATTAAAACAATCGCACTATATACCCAAACAGACGCTTGGCCTAGTGGTTGGGGGGCGTTTGTGGACACCCCATGACCAAGGTTCGATTGTTAATTCCATTACACTATGTACCCTCCAGGTTTCATGAAATCCCAAAACTGTCCCCAGGTGTCAAGATTACCCTTATACCCTCCAGCAGGTACCCAATTTACCCCTAAATTTTCCACTAATTACCATTAACCCCCAAAATTCTCCAAATTTGCAAACTAACCCCAAAAGAATTTTCCTATAATTCTAAGTAATTCTTTCCTCAAATTCTCAAAATAAATACAAATTCTTTCTTTCACATAAAATCAAATTCCTTTTTAAAAAAAATCAAGTTTAATTTTTCCATAAAACTTCAAGTTCATTATTTCAATACTTTTTCTCAAAGTCGATTCAAGTTTAACCCTCGTTTCCCCAAGTTTTCAAATTCACTCTTTTTCCAAATAAAACCATTTCTTTTCCTTATCATATTCAAATTACATTCTTTTCAAAATATTTTGGTTCTAGGTCTCACGCAATGGATCCGGGGGACGATATGGTAGCTTTTTCTGCTGTTCACTTCCTAGAAATTCATATGGGTCCCAAGTGCAGCCGTAGTTGTCTTGGACCTTGTGCATATGTGGACTTAGAACCCCTTTTAAATAATTTCAATAAAAACTCCATTTTGGAATCACTAAGTCTCACGCGACGAACCCTAAGCACGAATTGGTAGCTTTTTTTGTTGTTTAGGATTCAGGAATTCGTATGGATCCCAGTGCAGCCGTAATTGTCTTGGATCCTGTGCATATGTGGACTAAGGATTCTTCCTAAAATATTTTAAAAACATTGTAACCATTGTCAAACATTCCCTTTACGAGCAGCTTCGAAGGTCAAGCCTTCGAGCACCATTCATTTTCACACACTCTATTCAATTACCACTGAAGGTCAAGCCTTCGAATCAAACCAAAATTACGTAAGCCTTGAGTTTCCCATTGCACCGGGGAATACGTAAGAGCAGGATCAAGTTCTGTCAAGCTAACCTCCATCAAGTATTTATTTTCACTCTAATAAAAGGGATCAAACCATTTTCAAATAATCACACACTCAGTTTAAGGGTACTGTTCTTCGGAACAGGCGAGTGGGGTGCCTAACACCTTCCTCACTCGTAACCGACTCCCGAACCCAAATCTCTTCCTCGAGTCAGGGTTTTTCCAAATCTTTTTCCCTTCAATAAAAATTTGGTGGCGACTCCACAACAATCAAAATTCTATCTATTTTTAAAATTTTAGCGAGTTCGTCGAAATCGTGAAATTACGGTTACATTAGTGTATCCCAGAATATATATATATATATATATATATATATATATATATATATATATATATATATATATATATATATATATATATATATATATATATATATATATATAAACTCTAAAGTGATTTTGAGTTAAACCTAGATGATAGGTAAAAAAGGACAATGAAATCCTATATTTTTAGAAGATGACGAGACCTTCAATTAAGAATGATGAATGAAAATATTAAATAGATGGTCAATCATGAATCATATGCATAAAAGGTTATTTTGTAGATCATCAATGTGAGGATAATCTACGAGGCTCTTTAGTGGGATAGGTAGAAAATTTGAGGATCGATTCATATGGAAACAAACCATAGATCATGAGAAATAAGAACTTATAAGCCTAGAAAGTAAGTAAGCTAGATTTAAGCTTCTTAATGCCCTGAGGTTGCTTCTTTTAATCGAGACTAATTTGGTAGAATTTAGCCATCTCGGTGAGATCTTGAAGGCTATCATTACTAGTTGAGTAATTCCAAATTTTTGAGAAATGTGAAACATGAAATGATGATGTTGATGTTGATGTTGATGCTACTACTGATGATGATGGTATTGCTGGGGAATACTTTGATTTTAGAATTGAATCCTGGTACCCTCATTGCTTTGATAAAATGGTTATGATGTTTTGGACCCACATGTATATACATATTGTAGGGATGACCATCTCTAAATTACTAAGGATTATTGTTGTGTGAGATGTAGTCAACCTCAGCCTAATCTTTAGTGTGTCATCATAGAAAAGTTGAAAAAGAATAATGGAGTGAACATATGCATACATTACATACGATAATCATATTTGTTATAACTCTTTGAGATTTTCAATGAACTTATATGTTGCTTATCTTAAAATATATACAATGCACCACTCCTATATTAACTTTTACTTGAATGAAACATCTTTCTCTGTTTACCTTATTTCTTATTTATAACTATGGATTCCATATAGACCACCTCTTCACGACATTAAGGTGATTTTTCTCACCCAATAGCTTATGAGATTTTTGAAATTTTTCATGGATTAATAAAAAAAGGCTAAACTTCATGTTATAATTCTAATATTAGATTTATATAGTAAGATATTAATGAAGAAATGAAGATAAGGTCTTTATATTTTTCATTCTAGAAAATTAGCTATAAATCTTGTTTTATGGAAGACTATGTTAAGACTAATATTACTAAGATTTTTAAGAATCTTAAAGTTTGTGGCAACTACAACAATTAAATAAAATTTGTTTCTTTATTTACTAGAAGAGATATTATTGTTTGAAATGGAAAGACATTTTATCATTTTAAAAGAGTGTTATATTTTATAAAAATCCTTAATAATGAATCATATTTATTATCTTCCATTTTTATTTATTATATAGAAGTTTACCTATTACCAAATATGTCATAAAAAGAAAATTATGCATAGTTGTTTAGCTAATTACAAATGATTATTTATTTGAACCATGATAATATGCATTAAATTTATCAATGTAAAATTTAATTCAGAGTCAAAAAAAATAAAAAAGGCCAAAGGCCATAAATGCATTATACACAAGTAAGAAATTATATTGACAAAAAATAAAAACTAAAAATATTAGATTTGTATCTAAATTAAGTGAAAAGGAGATACAAACATGAGGAACAAACACCAACGAGATATAAATCTAAATGTTCTTTTGAATAAGAAGATTAATATTTGATTTAATGAAAAAAAGGATAGGAAGAACTATAATTTAATTTATAAATTAACAATTTAGAACAAATTTAGAAATATAAATCTAAATGTTCTTTTGAATAAGAAGATTAATATTTGATTTAATGAAAAAAAATAGAAAGAACTATAATTTAATTTATAAATTAACAATTTAGAACAAATTTAGAAATTAAAATTCTAAAGATCCAATATGAATGAAAAAAAATTACCATTATACATACACACCAATAAAACAAACAAATCTTCGTGAATCATAATTTATTTTTTTTGCCTAATGTTAATGGATTAAAATGATCAATATAGTTGCTCAATATATTAAATAATTTTTTTAAATAAAATTTAAAATTATAAAATGAAAGAAAATAAAATAAAATAAAAAGAACTAAAATGCAATATAGTAAACATTAGATGGAAAGACCAAAAATATAAATAACAAAAGCTATAACATTAAATTGTAATTTTTTTTTTCGAAAATTATATAACATTAGTAATAGAAGAGGTATTAATTTTTTCATTGCGAGAGGAGATTCCCTTACACCTTATCTTTCAAACGTAGTAAAAATCTCTTCACAAAAATCTAAGTTAATATGTATTTTGGCTTAAAAAAAAAGTAGAGATGATAACATGCATGAGTTAAGTTAGTTATAACTGTCCTAGTTGTAAATTATAAATAGGATCAGTCATAAATATAGTGATTTAACCACTCTTATAAAACATAGGCCATTAATAAATGTTACAAGAATTAAAATATTTTAGAATATCATAAAATATTTTTCTAAAAGTAAAAGAAATTTAAACTAAAATGTAGAAAAGCATTCGATTCTTTAAATGTATAAAAAAAATCATAATAGCAAGTATTAAATAAATTGTTTTATTAAAACTATATTATTAATATATGAAATTATATATTTTTAAATAAAAATTATTGTATTTAAATTTTTATTGTATATGGTTAGATACATATTAGAAAAATTAAAAAAAGAAAAACAAAAGTAAGACAAAATTTAGTGCGTAGTCCGTGGCTCCTTTCGGCTTCGTCTTCATCTTGATTCACTCCATATATTATATACAGACAGAGAGATTCATCTAATACGGTAGAGTCAAGCTCTGGAGAGACGATGAAAATTCACAACCAATGACCATCGAGAAACCCATACACTGAGATCCACTTCTCTTCATTTCCATTCACCTCGTAGCCACTTTCACAAAGCCCTGGACCCAGAACTCATTTTCACCACACTAGTACAGATCTCTATTTTCCCCAAATTATCGTTTCTTTTTATTTTCCAAACCCAAATTCTGCCACGCGATGGGTTTCAAATCTGAGCGATAAAAGTCCGCATCTTCAAGGGATCCGCGACGTCGTTTCGTCGAATCACCTAAAATGGGTGTGAACCAGTCAGTGCAAGTGGTGGAAGATAGCGAAGAAGAGGAAGAGGAACAAGAAGAAGAAGACGATAGGAACATAAACGGGACCATAGGTGGGGCCCAATTGGGAAACCACATGGTGAAGAAGGTTCTAGAACAAGAGCCAGAGATGTTACCATGTCACGCGTCGGCGTCGCCGCTTTCTCCGCAGCTTTCGTCGCTTGGCACGCCAAGGCTCGGCCCTTCCATCAAGGTCTGGGACCCTTACAACGTTCTCGGTCCACCGCCGCTGCCGTCGCCGCCGCCAGTGCTCTCGCGGAGCTTCTCGGCGAATGGGATAGTCGTGGATGATGAGGTGACAGAGGTTTTCCTGATCAGTCATGGGGAGTGCGAGTTGAATCTGGCGCCGGATTTGGTCGGTGGCCGGTGCGCCACTGCAGCATTGACGGCGAACGGGAAGCGGCAGGCCAGGGCTCTGGCTGTGTTTCTCAAGTCTCAAGGGGTTCGATTCAGTGCTGTGTATTCGTCGCCGTTGGATCGGGCACGGTCAACGGCGGTTTCAGTCTGTAAGGTAGTTTTCTCGCTCTGAATGGCCTCAATTGTGTGCCAGAATCACAGAAATTTCTATGTCGTTGTGCAGTGGCGTTATGCACATGTGTTATAGACTTGCCGTATACTGCATTTTATGATTTTTTTCCCTCTTATTTCTAAATTTTCTAACCATATAAATGATAATATTGCAAGATTAGGTAAATTATATCGTTTTATTATGGCTACAATGGAACATGTTCACTTTTGAAGCATGAGTTCTTTCTTCCAATTTAATATTTGTGTTTTTTGTTAATTTTGTACTAATTTTTTTATATTGTACTATAGTTATGTTGTGGCTTATAATTTTTAAAATTTGTCAAATCTAGGTGTCTGTGCTGTAGCATCGTGTTCATGTTTTCTATATTGTGTGTTTGGTAGATGCTTTGAATTGAAGCAATTGGGGTCTATGCTTTAATTGGAAGTTTAAAGCTTTGAGTTTAAACGTTGGAAGTTGATGACAAGGAAACTACGTAGGATTTACAAATGAGTATAGTTGATATTGTAAATGGTCAATCTGATTCATTCACTGATTATAAACGAGGATAGCAACATTGAGTGTGCTTCATTGTTGTTTTACCATTTAACATGTTTTGGATTTATAGGACATCTTTCTTTTGCTGAATTGACGTCTCCTGATTGATGGTTACATGTCAGGAATCAGGATACCATGTGTTTTTTGATTGTTCTGGCTAGTATGTTCTATGGAACTCTGCTACTTTTAGATTATAGGAGAAGTGGTAGTATCTTCTGACCATAGATTTATTGATTTTCATCCATAATATATATTGAATTGATATTGGCTACAAATCATTCCCTTGTAACCTGAAAGTTAGCATAAAACTCATATGTTGTTGGCATTTATATTTTTTGCAACTTAATTGCTCAGAGGACAGTAGACAAAACTAGAATTGAAGAAAAGATATGAAAAGGTTTGGCTTTCTCTACAATCCAACTTCCTTCCAATCCTTTTCATTCACACGATCTGTTTATCTAATTTTGTGCTCAGTTTAGAACAAGTGGATGATGTGATAGGGTAAGGCTGAGAAGAAAAAATGAAGAAAGTAGGAGAGCATGTCTCAGTAATAATATTGATGCGGATTGCTTAAATAACAGGACAATTAGCTGCAATTGGTGTTACATGCTTATGAAGTTCATGTAGTGCCTTGTCAACTGTGATAAAATTACCAAGGGGATGTCTGATAACTGTTAAAACTAGTTTAAAATGGTATAAAATAAAAACCAGTTACATAAGTCCATATAAAACAAATCAGTTCAAGGTAAGGTTGAGCTTTGTTTAATACAAAATTACTCTGAAACTGATTCATCAATTAAATTTCATTATAGAAATGTTAAATTTTATGATTATTTAAACTACAAAAAGTTACCATGCTTATATTGACTCTTGGAGGGATGGGTATTGAGTAGTTCCTGCAATTTTATCTTATTCAAGAACTGCCTTTGAATCTAACCGGAGAGAGAATGGGTTAGAAAAATCAACTATGAAGTATACGTTATAAGAACCATCCAATATCCATCCATCCAAGTCAATATAAGCATGCTGACTATTTGTAGTTTAAATAACCATAAAATTTTCATTTCTATATAGAAATTCAATTTATGAATAAGTTTCAAACTAAGATTAACCTTAAACTGATTCATTTTATATGGACTTATGTAACTGGCTTTTATTTTGTACCATGTAAAACTAGTTTTAAGGGTTCCATTTAAATCAGATTAGAACCATCAGTTTAAACCTTGACCTATAACCAAACATCTTTTTGTTAAAAACCAGCCTCACCATTTCATGATATAAAGTTTTTTAAAGATTTCATGCACCCCTCATCCTTGATTTCATTGTTGAAGGAGTAAATGTCTGTTTTGATCCTTCAACTACATTTGTGATGTCATATTGGTCTTCTATTCATAAATATATCAAAATAGTTCTCGAAAGATATATGACATTAAAATGCTCCGGTATTGTCACTTTCTTGCCATCAAATTGGTCTTCATTGAATAAAAAATTAATGGCATTAATAATCATTGAGGGTGTCGATGATAAATGGAAGACCAATGTGATGTCGTGGATATCTTTAAAGGAGCAAAATGAATGTTTACTCTTTATAAAATTCAAAATATTTTCACTTGCAATTTGCAAAAAGCATGGAGGCTGCTGCTGTTCTAAAGTTTGATACCATGTAGGTAAATGTGAGATTAAAGACCATATCCATGAAATTGGAGAGGAGAATGGGTAAGAAAAACTAAAGATGCCACAGCTGACTATTACTGTTGCCTTATATTGAATGCTGACTTGTAGGAATAAAATTATAGAAGTTATTCTCCGCATAACCAAAGCTGGAGGGAAAAGGTTGAAACTAAAAAGATTCCAATGGTAACTACGATTTTGATGCTATACATTAAATAATATTATTCAGAAAGATGTAATTGTGGCCTTGAGGGTATTGAATGGCTGGAAGGCATGCATAAAATCAACATAAGAAATTAGTTTACCTGAATCTATAGTAAACGCCATGAAGGTAATTTGCCATTGTGGCATCTCCTACCCTATATTAAGAGTATGAGACCATGTGGCATCTCCTACCCTATATTAAGAGTGTGAGACCTGCTAGTTTAAAGCACATCAAAAGATGGAAGTGTTATGGTGTAGATAAGGCCAGAACTGTGTTTCATTATTTTGTAGACAATAGTACCATAATGATTTTACATTGAACTTCATGTATCTTCAGAAATTTCACTTCTGATGTTTGCATCACCCCTGATGAGGAAAGGACTAATTATAGATGTATCTCCAGAATCTTGTGCTTGAAATCTTACTCTAAAATTCCAATGGACAGGAAGTGAATTTTTCTGAGGAACAAATTCAATCCTCGGATGCCCTTGCTGAGATTAGTCAAGGGAACTGGGAGGGCTGCCTTCGATCAGAAATATATACCCCTGAAATTCAGGCCTTGATTGACAGGCTCCAACCTGATTTTACTGCACCTTCTGGAGAATCACTTAGACAAGTAGAATTCCGGATGATTCACTTCTTAAATGGAACTGTCCTGGGATTACATGAAAAACTGAGATTAGATTTATCATCACATCAAAATGAAAACCAGGCATTTACACAGCACAATTCCCATGCTCTTCTACCAAACTCAATTCATGACCAAGATGGACCTCTCCCTCCAAACCAATGGGATTTGCTCAACAGGCACCGACCCGCATTCTCAAGGAAAAAATCTGGCAAGAGCAGGCTACAATTTGTTACAACCACCGGAGACGAGATTGAAGACGAAATCTCTTCTGGCAATGCAAACCACCAAAGTTCTGTGCATAATGCTTCTCGTTTCAGTGGCTTTCAACCATCAATCTCTTGTATAGGACTATTTACTCATTCTGTGCCTATTAAGTGTCTCCTGACTGGTCTTCTTGGATGTAGCCCACTGATGTCACATAAGTTCTGCATAGAAGATTCTTCAGTGACCGTGTTGCAGCATTCTCTGAGAACTGGCTGGCAGATAAAAAGGCTGAATGATACAGCGCACCTCAGGCTTCTCTAGTCAGAGAAGCTGTACTTAAGTGATCTGAATTTTTGGCATTGGTTTGGATATAAATTTAGCTTGGTTGTTGATATTTACCAATTCACAAGAATTGAGGCCTTTTTATTGTAACCTTTATTTATTTTTCTGCACTTGTCTATTCCAAAAGAGGAATGATGCAGGAGTTGGATTGTTGTAATTAATTCTTTTGGTTTGTAGCATTACTGAAGTTGTTGCTATACATCTACATGCCCTGTATTCCATGTACTAAAACGGATACAATTGTTTCAGAATTCAATAGCTTCGACGATATAGTATTCTATTCTCAATCTTGGAGATAGGACGGTTAAATTTTGATAAAAGCTATACATGGAATCTTCCCATTCAATACGAATTGGACCACAGTCCATAGATGAGGAATTCCTGTAAGTCTCAGTGGGGTCTGCAGAAGACCTCTCAGTTTATTCCGTACTCTGATATTTCGTTTTATTTGTCACCATCACTATAGCATGCCGCAGGGACCATGATACAACCAATTGTCATGAGAATCTCACATGTTAGCTAATGCTATTCTTTCATCGTTTCTTCGGGATCTGAGATCTAATAAGTGGAGTAACTCCCTTTACATTTTTGGTTTCAGTAAATTATATCCTTTGAAAAAGTTTGGTAGGCAAAATTTTTATTTTGATTTACATATTTGTTTATTTATTTATTATTAATATGATACTTTGGGTATATGAAACGTCACTTTTGAGTCTCGACTAATTTAAGTTGAATCAAATAAATTCACTTAAAGAGATACAGCTATACTTCTAGAGCTTCTTTTTTTACTTGAAAAACTGGAATCCAAGAGTTTACTTATAGAAAGCTACGCTCTTTGTTTTCTAAACTAACACACAAGTAGACGTTCAACTACTATTTTAAAACTAATATGATTTCAAGACAAGAATATTTGGCTTTGCATTAAAGAATGGAAGTGTCTTAATTTTTGTATGCTTTATCGTGAGTATACTTAATTTTCTCACTGTAATATTTCAAATCTGGGAATTGATTGGCCACATCATGGCTTGTGGAATTGTCTAAGCCAGGTCACATGGGATATGGAAGGCAGCGGTATAAAGGTGAAATAAATGGGTCCCTTGTATTCAAAAGTCCAAAACCATCAGCATGTGACAAAACTTATCGTTGGTTGCAGCAGTACATGACTCATGGCTGTGCACAAGTGCATTGTCTCCTGCACAGGTTCAGTAATGACGACAAACAAATCGAGAGAAACCAAAGATTTTAATAAATACGTATGCAAAGAGACAATAGAAACACTACAGCCTCCATCCTTTCCCGTGATGCATCACCAAATTCAAGTATATATTGTCACACGCACATTTGTAAACTTCACCAACATTCCCTGACTCTATCACCATTTGCATCCTTCCGTTCAGCAGCAATTCATGGCTACAATCTCTAAGTTGTCTGCCTTTGTGTTTCTGTTTGTCCTGTTAGCCAATTCACTAGTTCTCAGCTCAAGTACCGAGCCAAAAATTTCAGCTTCTCCAACTGTGTTACCTTATCTGAATGCACCTGATATTGCCTCTTTTTTTCCCACTCCAAGTGCCGATCGACCAATGAATTCTGCAGCTCCTCCTGAAGCAGAGGCATACGCACCGGCTCCAAGTTCTGGAGAATTTATCGGGAAGAAATCATCCAGTTCATCTAGGTTGAATTGTGCAGCTGCCATTGTAGCTACCCTGCTCTGCAGTTTCTTGATGACTAGCACAGTTGTTTGAGCATTTACATTGGTGATATTTTTCTGAAGATGTCACTTTCTCCCACCAGAGGAAGTGTTCTTTATTCTATTACTCCATATTTCTCTTACTTACCTGCCAAATATGGATAACATTTTAATGAAATGTATCCTATGAATTGTCCATTGTATTCGCAACACTTATAATTTTTGTTCCACATCTCATTCAATTTGAGAATCTTATCAATTAACATCTTCGGTCAAATTGACAACATTTATTATTATTATTATTATTATGGTTCTCTTTGGGAGGGTCAATCCTAGTTTTCTTGGAAAAATTGGCGAACGATCCATGAAATGTTCCTTGCTTTAACGATCCATGATCATGGTTGTGCCACATGTTATTAGGGTAAAGTTGTTGGGTATACAGATGGAGACTCGGAATTCTCCTTCAGCTGGTAGTTGGAATGTTTAATTGAACTCAGCTAGAGTCAGAGAGTATTCATCATTCTTTAATCTAAAACTAATTAACCCTTCAGTACAGTGGTAACATTGCAGTATTTCACTATGTATAGAACTTAGGAATTCTAAGGTTATTGTTTCATCAATGGCTCTTTAATGTTCAGGTAATCTAGCATTCCTCGTCTTCCAAATAATCATTGAATTTTATTTAAAATCCCTAGAGTCATAGTTGTAGGTTCATCAAAATACTTGGTGGAAATCATCTTCCTACCCACTAGAGGTATATATACCCTAGTTTTTTAACACTATCCCAAATAGAATTCCATTGGAAGTAGAGGAGGGATTAGTGTTACTTTAGAGAGCTTTCTGTTTTTGAAGACGAAGAGTTACCCTTGGAGGTTCTTTGGCTTCGAGAAGCAAAACCACCAACTCTCTTCTTGAGAACCATTGATGATCCAAATTTTGGTGTTGGATGTGTGGGAGGTGGAGAAAAGAGCTTAAATAATATTGGTGATCTTTGGGCTTAGGTGAGCTTTAATGGAGGTTTTGGGATTGTAGGGTTTTGAGGAGGAAAAAGAAGTGAGATTACGGGGATTTTCACCTTTTTTTTTGTCTTCTAGAGACCGAACCACAGGTGTAGTGGCCACCACGAGTATCCCATGGTCCACTTTAAACCCCCTCCCCCCTTTTGTTTTGAACTATGGTAATCATACGAAGCTCACAGTGGGCTCTGCCTCTTCAGCATTTTCCATCCCATATCTACCAAGATATGGGTAAAAAACCATTGGTAGGCCGGGGTTATCTCTCCTTCAATTTTTACTTCATTATTGGCATGGCTTTGGAGGGACAAATACTATAATGTGCGAGATCATTAAGTAATAGGATATTTTAAATATAAAATATCATACCTATAAAGATAGATTAACTACTAAATATTAGCTAATTGTAAGATAAATTGAACCGAATGAAACATGAAAATAATTGATAGTATAAATAAAAATAAAAATAGAATAAAATTTGGTTCAATTAATTAGAATGAATGAGGATGTTCAACTTCATCTAATTTTTTGATATTCCTGTTATGTATATCAATTAATTAATTTTCTTTTATAATCATCTATAACAATTTTTTTAATTTTACTATAAGTTTCTTAAAGCTTTTTAAAATTAGATAATACACCTAAACTTAATATATTTACCTAATCTCTTAATTCAAACTAATTTTAGATTTAGGGTTTAAGAGTAGAAACTTATCAAGTCACATGAATCATTTGTCTATTTTTAATTTTCGTTCAACTCATAATGTTATACTATCTGTTTAGATTATGTTTATTTTTTCAAACACCCACAATTGCTAAATATTCTAAATTTTTTATTAGAAAAATTAGGAATCATAAATTTCAATATAACATGATGAAAAAAATTAACTAAAATTCATATACAACATTAAAACATCATACAATTAGAATTTATCTATATCACAAAAATGATCTAGAACATGATTATTTATAGAAATATCTTAAGTTTAAAAATGAAGCTGAGACGATAGTGGATAAAAGTTAGAATAACAAGAAGAAGGAATGAAGGAGTCTTTGGGAAATCTCTTCTAAGCTTGCAGCCACTTGATCCTATCTTCAACTATCCTAATCTTTCAAGGTTAGACGGCGACTATGTTGTTCCACATGACTGGAGAAATGTTTTTAAGTTCTTGCTATTGTATTTGTCATTTCAATTTATAGGAGGTATGTGAAATTTGAAATGAAAATAGGATAGATGTTAAGTCTACACAGTAACGTGGCTCCTATTAATTGATTGGTTGATTATGTAGTCTACGTTGTGGCATGGATTGACCATGCTGTAATGTGGCTTCTAGTCCACAAATTCCTGCATCGGGTATAAATTAAGATAAAATTAGAATAATTTAATTGAGTCCAATAAATTTAAATAACTAAAATAAAAGCATAGCTACATAAGAAAATTCTAAAACATGAACTAACTATGGATGAATGAAGATAAAAAGAAACCAAAAGTAAGATGAGAAATTAAATACTAAAGTAAGATAAAAATAGCTCCTAAGAGTTATCAACCATTCTTAATCCCAAAGCCTATTTTATGTGAAATGAAGTACTAAAGTAAGATAAGATCTTAACAAGATAGGGAGACATGAAAAAATTGAAATTAAAAAAATGATAAAGTTAAAAGAAATGTTTGGATTGCTTCAAAATTAGCACTTATTCAAGGTCATTAGCTTGAGCATACTAGTTTTCCTTATTCTTGATTGGGGTATAAGGGAGTTTAAGTACTTTCTTCTTATTGGGTTGTTATACAATACTTTAATATTTTACCATTAATTTTGAAAGGACTTAAGGATTGCTTTGATTCGGCAGGTTCCTTTTTCCTTAAGAGGAAAGCAAAGCCTATTCTGATTTACTTTTTAACTCAGGATTCTATTTTAAAAGATTTATGCCATCGACATATCAGTTTTTCTTAGAAATAATTTAGACTTGAGTTGAATATGAGAACTTGGTTATCTATCTTGACAGTTGTTCTAATGATATGTTGATAATGCTATCTTTTAGTCTTCTCATCGTGAATTCTAACATTCTATAAGTCCACAAGATATCATGAAGCTTAAGACCAATCTTTCTAGGTTTTAGAAACAATTATTTTCCAAAATACTTTTGTTTTTACTTGACCACTCACTTGTGCATGATAAGGTGTAGTATCTTTTGTGCTAGCCCATACTTCTTAAGGAGATTTTCAAATTTTTTCTAAATAAAATGAGACCCTCCATCACTTATTACTACCTGAGGTACCCCAAACATAATTAAAATTATCCTTCTAAAGTGAGATTTACCTGCCAAACGCTCAAGCATCTAGTCAATGAAAGGTAAGGGAAAATGATCCTTCCTGGTTGCTTGATTTAGTCTCCTATAATCAATATAGACTCTCCAATTGGTAAGAATTCTGGTAGGAACCAAGTCATCCCTTTAATTCTTCACCATAGTAATCCTAGATTTCTTTGGGACCACCTGCATAAGACTTACCCAAGCACTATCCGATATGGGGTAGATAATGTCAGCTTGTAAAAGCTTACTTACCTCTTTCTTTACAACATCCAAAATTAGGGGTTTAAGTCATTTTTGTGGTTGCCTCACAAGTTTAGCTTCGTTTTCCAAGAGAATTCTATACATACATAAAGATGGATTGATACCAGGGAGATTAGATAGGGTCCATCCAATTTCCTTCTTGTACTTCCTTAAAATTTTTAGTAGCCTTTTCTCTTGCTCACCATCAAATTCTGTTGATATGGTTACTGGAAGCTTGTCACCTTCCTCCAAGTATGCATATTTAAATGTACAAGGAGTGGTTTAAGCTCTAGTGTAAGTGGCTGCTCTATGGAAGGGAGCATTCTAGAGGTAGGAGATGCCTCTACAACCTACAAATTAGCATAATCAAAACCTGTACAATCATTAGCATTATCGTAGTTACTATCAGAATCATCCTTCAACCAAGTTTTAACTTCAACACAAATACTACACAACTCAAGAACAACACAATCATAATAATTACACCCATCAAAATCAATCTTAGATGAAATTTGTGAATCACAATCATTATTGAGATAACCATCAATAAGTTCATCTATCACATCAACATTAAATACAGAATGGTCCTTCGTGGGATGCTTCATAGCATCCAAAATGTTGAATTTGACTATACTGTCTCCAAACTTCATGGATAAGGTTTTTGCATGCACATTGATCTCTGTCTTGGTTGTCTTGAGGAAGGGCCTTCCTAGGATGATAGGTGCCTCGTTAGTTTCACACTCTCCTTCCATGTACAAGATGTAAAAGTCTACAGGGAAGATTAAATTATTGACTCAAACCAATACATCTTCTATGAGCCTAACTGGGTATGCATTGCTTCTATTAGCTAGCTATATCACAATATCTATGGAATGCAAAGGGACCAAGGAAATGAGTTAAAAATGGACATAGGCATAATGTTGATTGAAGCTCCTAAATCTAGCATAGAATTTTCAAATTTATTGTTGCCTATAACATAAAGGATAGAGCATATCCCTGGATCCTTGCATTTTTCTGAAATAGGGGTTATTACTATAGAAACATTTCATCCCACACTTATCTTCTCACTTCCTTTCAACCTCTTTTTATGGATGCACAATTCCTTAAGGAATTTGGCATATATTGGAATTTGCTTGGTCACTTCAAGGAGGGGTATGTTCACCTCCACTCTTTTAAAGGTATCCAAAATTTCCTTGTCTTTATATGCTTCATCTACTTTATGCTTCCTCGCTACTCTTTGAGGGAAGGGTAAAGGGATGGTTTGTTGACCTTTATCATTTGCTGCATTAGGAAGGGACAAAGGAGAGGGCTCCTTACTGCTCGAACCTTCATTTGCTTATCTACTTTCTCTTCATCATTATCATGTAACTTGTTATCAATTAATTTTCTAGACCTCAAAGTAACAACACTTATATTCAAAGGATTAATGACTATTTGTGCAGGGAGATGATTAGATCCTTATGATTGCATCTGGTTTAAAGAGCTAGCTAACTGGCCAATCTGATTTTACAAATTATGAATGTTAGCTTCTATTATTTGTTGAAATTTTATGTTATTTACTGTCATTTGATTCATCAATTCCTCAAGTCTAGTTTTAGTATTTTGTTCTTGGAAAGTAAGTTGTGGTTGGAAAGGTAGTTGCTTGCGTCAAAATTGTTGGGAAGAGGGACATGTAGAATTGTAACCCCATCTTAGATTTAGGTGATTTGTCCAACCAGGGTTGTATGTTGGAGGAAAAGTCATAACTTTGGTTTTTTTTTTTTGTTGTGATCCATTGTTGTAAATGTTGGCAATATAGGCTTGTGGTGTAGCATCGTCTTCTCCCTCTTGTAGTGTAGAGCATGCATCTACTGGGTGGTTAGTTGAAGTGCAACTGTCGCATATTTTAGCTGGAGTTTTTTGTTCTTGACTCATGGCCATTTGTCTCACTAAGAATGCAAGCTCATCAATCTTTTTCCCTAGGTTGTTGTGTTCTATAGCATATGTGGTTTGTATCTCATGGATATTTTTGGCCAAAACCATTGAATTGCTCCTTGTGCTAAACTATTGGGAGTTGGTTGCCATGTTTTCAATCAGGTTTCTGGTAGTCATAAGAGTCTTTTCCACAAGTGCACCTCTACTAGCCATCAATCATACTCCTCTCCATAGGGTTTAAGCCTTCATAGAAATATTGGATTAAGAGTTGCTCACTGAATTGGTGGTGGGGGAAACTTGCACATAACTTCTTCAATCTCGCCCAATACTCGTTCATGGACTCCCTGTCAAACTATCTAATGCCACATATTTCCTTTTTGATTTATGCAGCTCTAGAGGCAGGGAAGAACTTTTTTAAAAATAACTTCTTTAGGTCATTCTAGCTATTAATTGAACTTGGCTGAAGGTAGTACAACCAATCCTTAGCTACATCCTACAAGGAAAAAGAAAAAGCTCTTAGTTTAATATAGTCTTCGGGAATATCTTGAGGTCTCATGGTAAAAGCACTATGTGGAATTCCTCAAGGTTATATGGATCTTCACTTGCAAGACCATGGAATTTTGGCCAAAACTATTGAATTGCTCCTTGTGCTAAACTATTAGGAGTTGGTTGCCATGTTTTCAATCAGGTTTCTGGTAGCCATTGGAGCCCTTTCCACAAGTGCACCTCCACTAGCAGCATCAATCGTATTCCTCTCCATAGGGTTTAAGCCTTCATAGAAGTATTGGATTAGGAGTTGCTCACTGAATTCATGGTGGGGGAAACTTGCATATAACTTCTTGAATCTCTCCCAATACTCGTGCATGGACTCCTTGTCAAACTAACTAATGCCACATATTTCCTTTTTGATTTATGTAGCTCTAAGAGGCAAGGAAGAACTTTCTAAAAGTAACTTCTTTAGGTCATTCTAGCTATTGATTAAACTTGGCTGAAAGTAGTACAA
Organism: Canavalia ensiformis; assembly: GCA_026541065.1. Taxonomy (NCBI): domain Eukaryota; kingdom Viridiplantae; phylum Streptophyta; class Magnoliopsida; order Fabales; family Fabaceae; genus Canavalia; species Canavalia ensiformis. Next base: position 121,371 of record JAMKYM010000718.1, read on the forward strand.
CCAATCCTTAGTTGCATCATGCAAGGAAAAAGAAAAATCTCTTAGTTTAATATGGCCTTCGGGAATACCTTGAGGTCTTATGGTAGAGCACACTATGTGGAATTCCTCAAGGTTATTATGTGGATCTTCACCTGCAAGACCATGGAATTTTGGCAACAAATGAATCAATATAGATTTTAAATTAAAGGGAACCTCAGGATTTGGAATGGAAAAACACAAGGACTGATATGTGACATATGGAGTGGACAATTCTTTTTAAAGTTATTTTAGTTATATTATGCTAAGGTTCAGAATGTTTAGTAGTAACAGGATGCACTAGTTTAGGATGCCTATTACTATCAGTTACCTGACTAGCAGTGAACAAAAGTCTCTTATTGGTCTTAATCAATCTACAAAATGATTTTTCAATCTCAGGATCCATAGGATATAAAAAGCCACGATTAGATTGGGTCATCCAACATATGCAATGTTAATAAATAACAAGATATTAGAAAAATAAAACACAAAGAAAGATAAAATATAAAATATAATTAAAAGAAAAGAAAAAAATAAAAAAATTAACCTAATATTATGTAGATAAAGATTATAAAAATTTAATTCAAAATTTAATTTCTAAATATGCAAAAAAGTCTTCCGAAAATAAATAAAATAATATAAAACCAAAAAAGTTATAGAAAACGATAGAATTTTTGAAAGGGGTCAATTTTGCTTAAAACAATGTTTCCCTTTAGAGACTGTATGTTGTGGCTTGGGTAAACAAAACCATATAAAAATTTTCAAAAACTACAAAATAAAGAAAACAAGATTATGCAAAAGAAAAGACAAAAATAAAAAAGAAAAAGAAAAAGTTAGTATGAAATTAAACACAACCAAATTGGACCAAAAGTTTCCAACAACGACGTCAATTTTGACAACCAATATCGCGGTCGAGTCAAAATGAAATAAAAGTAAATAGAAAATACAGTACAAGACACAATCTTGGCCATCTCTCAAGAACCTTGACAAACAATTTGATTGAATTTAAATTTAGAAAAATGGGGAATTTGTATTTTACTTTGGGTAAAAGTAAAATGAAACTTAATAAAATAATAATATTAAAAATCGATTAACATGCTAGTTCAATTCATAAGCGGGATTATCATATGTTAAAAAAATATTTTTGAAAACAATTTTAATTCTTATTTGGTTTGATTTCAATCAAGCAAACGTCAATTAAACTTGTGATTTTATACTATAATAACGCCACTTTGAATTTGAATTAATTCATGTTCAAACAATTAACCATCACCCAAAGTCCCAAAATTAATTCTTAAGAATCGTAGTCACCAAATTTACAGGAAACCCCATAACCCTTTTTAATTTTTTCTATAAATTAGAGAATTAAGAAAACCCTAATTTTAGAATTACAACATGGAGGATGAAATTAAATTAAGCATCTAATTTCACAATTACAAAAATCAATTGCAATGTATAAAAAAGGAAGAAAAATAAATCGTAATAGAAATTCAATTAAGAACAAACCTCAAATCCCTTACTTATAGAATTAAAACCAACAAGCCAATAAAAAATTAGCCTTCCATGAGAAGTTTTACGAAAGAAAGAATAAGAATGAAGATAAGAATTGAAACTTTATTGACAATTGTGAATAAGTTTCGATCGTCTATCCATGTGTAAGGCCTTCCCCATTTATAGATCCTATTTGCTTATTCAAATTCAAATTCAAAATTTAAAATAAAGATAAAACTGAATTGGTTTTTTAAGATGAAAAATAAAGATCCTTGAAGAATTAATTCCCTTGTTCTTCTAGGTTTGCACTTGAATTCCTGTTTTACGTTATTACTTGAATTCAAATTATGCACGAAATATGAGTCCTTATCTCACGCCTCTTTTCTCTAATTTTTATGAGTGTTTTGATGGTCGAATTAGGGTTTTGCTTCAGAACAAATGTTGTATAAAATTATATCCTTGATCTTTAGAAATTAACCCCATCTAAAATTAATTTTTGTAGCTCTAGATATGTTTATTTTATTAGAACATGTCTAGGTTGTCTAGATAAAAGCTCTGAGTCACGGTTTGACCCAAATAAATTTATGATCCATTTAGGTTGGCCTTCATGACGATACATTTTATCTTAGGGTTTCGTCTCACCTTTTTAATTCCTCTAGAATCACTCCAATATCAATTTTATAGCCCAAGATATGGCCTGCACAATGAACAAAGGTCAAGAGGCATTAAAATTTGAAAATTAATCAATTTTATCACTTAAGCCCAATGAAATTCAATAACATAAAAATCACTCAAAATGATAAAATTAAACATGATTAAAACCCAATTAAGCTTAACACAGAATGAAAATAAATGTACAAAAACCCATTCATCACTCACCTACCAAGTTATTGATAATGGAATGTTCAATTAGCCTAGATACAAATGGATAAGATGACCAAGGATGCATACTAGGGAGATGAATAATGCCACTGTGTGAGGCACACAAAAAGGTGAAGATTTCATCAAATTAATTGTTCTAATCATACCATACGCCTCATGTCATGTAACACTAGTGCTATAAGTAACAAGGCTTGGTTGGGAGGATTGGGTCTTTCTGAGGGCTAGTTCTTGACTTCCTCCCAAAGGAAAGGGTTTCTTAACTATAAAGGTAAATGAAGTATTAGACCCTATCTCATTATTTAGTCAAAGTAATGTGATACATAGAAGCAGGTTTCCTAACTTGGAGGATCTCTTTTACCTTATCTTTCCTTACAAGTCTAAGCTCACCTTCTTTTACAAGAGAGGTGGAATCTCCACTTACCTGTTCTCTTATCTTCCTTTTTTTATGTTTATCATTTTCTTTTATTTCTTTCAATTTTGTCTTTTTGAATCCCTGAATCTCTTCCTCCTTTTTTCGTCTCATGTGAATTTGGTCTTGATAGACTTCACTAGGGGACAAAGGTACTATGATAACTTTTTAGGAGTTAAATTGGAAGAAATACCTATTGGTGTATCTATCATGATTGGTATCCTTATCATATTATCATGGCTTTTCCAATAATACATGGCTAGCCTCCATAGGAACAACATCACAAGTCATATTGTTCTTATACCTCCCAATGGTAAAGATAAGGAGCACTTATTGATTGACTAACAAGTCCCCTTTGTCACTAACCCACTGTAGTTTGTATGGCTTAGGATGAGGGGTGGTCAATAGCCCTAACTTATTTACTAGTCTGGTGCTAGCACATTTGTGCTATCCATGCCAATAGTTAAGGAGCAGTTACGTCCCTTGATTAACCATCTTGTGTGGAAGATGTTCTTCCTTTGTGTCTTCATCCCCCTTAACTATACTCCTTAACAACCTCTTAACCACTAAAAGGTCACCCTCTAAGGCATATTCAAGAGCTTCATCCTTAGATGAGAAAGGAGAGGAACTAGAGTTAAAGGACTCTAGTGATGAATAATTACCATTGTCCTCAAGGATAATGGTTGTCTTATTAGGCCATTGGGAAGCAATGTGCCCTTTAACCAGACACTTGAAATATTTAACTAAAGACTGTTTGTCAGAAGGAAAATTTGGAGACTTGCCCTTAGACTCTCTAGAGTCTTTGGCATCCTTATGATATCTAGGTTTAAAGCTATAGTATTTTGGGTCCCTTTTCTTATCTTTCCAAGTGTCTTGTGTAGATCATCTTATTCAATGAATTTACCTTTACCATTCCTAGAGAGTTGGGATTCTACCTTTAAGGCTTAATGGTAAAGGTCATTTAAGTTTAGGTATTGATAAAGTTCTACCACATCTCTTATAGCATGCCTAATCTGATCTAAGAACCTGACCATTGTGGCTTCCTCACTCTCTTTGAAATTATCCCTAATCATTGCTATCTCGGTATCTTTATAATATTCATCTACATTATTTGAACCTTGAGAGAGCCTTTGCAGCCTATTGTGGATCTCTCTTAAATAATGGAGAGGTACATATCTTGTCCTCATTATATGCTGCATTTCCTCCCACTCACTTAAGGGTATATACCTTTCCTTATTAAGCCTATCCCACCATATTAGGGAATAATCACTAAACTCCAAGGCAGATAACCTTACCTTATGTCTTTCCATAATGGAATGTCTTGCAAAATTTTCTCTACCTTAAGTTCCCAATCTAGATATGTCTTTGAATTATTCTCCCCTTGGAACTTAGGAATTTTTACTTTAGATAGCTCTATGGGTTATAAAGGTATCTCTACCCCTTGAATCCTTAACTCTATGGTTACTTCTAAAAGTTCTCTCCACACCTAGATTGCTATGCTAGTAAATAAATCCATACAATTTCAAAACACTTAACAAGCAACCTAGATTCTAAGGCACGCAACAATCAAGGGATAAGTGTATACCTAACCCTCTTGACATTCCAAAAGAAGACAAAGTTAGTACTATCAAATAGTTCTAAAAATCATGCAACACTTAGCACCTCCTTATGCTTTCTTTGCATGCACAAACCACCAACTTAAGTAAATGGCTTAAGGTGAGTATCCTACACCAAGGCTTAGAGTCCAAGTTCTTTTTACACCCAAATTTCAAAGTAAATATGAATTACACTAAATGTGAAAAACTACTACAATTAGCTATATTACAATGCAAATTGAACCTAATTACAAGTTTTAAAACCTAAAATTACAAGTGAAAAATCAAATGTCAAAAGTCCTATACTAGTCTTCAATTTGGCCACTCAAGTCTAAATCTTTTGTTCCAAGTTCTTGAACTCTTTTGGTCACTTTTTCTTATACTTTTGGCCCCTCCAAGATACCTACAGAAACTTGCAAGAAAGGAAGGACACTTGTTACTCCACTTGATTAGTGTTAGAAAATTAAGCCTAAATTATAATACACCTCACCAAGTGTTTCTACTTTTCCCCTCTAATGTTCTCACCATACAACCAACCTCCTCAATTAAATCATTAAAAATAGCCTCCAAACAAAGTTTAAAACCAAGTAACAACTCAACTCAAGCCTAGATGACATCGTGCTCCTTAGATGGTAAAGAAGTGCTCATGCAAAGTGGCAAGTGACAAAACTAAAGAAAATTTAAGAACAATTAAGAAAAACTCAACATAGGAAAAGAAAACAAAAGGATATAATCAAGACAAGACTTAGAAGCCGAGGAGAATAGAAAAACTAGAATTAAAGAAGGTAGGCACACAAAAGGATTTCTTAGAAACTTTAAGAGTTGCATGCACTTTCTCATACAAAAAAAAAAATGTTATTCGGCCAAGGTATAGATGCATACACAAAATAAGAAATTAAGAACTAATATGTGCCGGACCTATGGCCTAATATTGGTAGTGGAAAAGCAAGCATATCACACTTAAGAGAATAAATGACCTTTATGCATAGTCTTTTTCTATTTGTTCTTGTCTTTTTTCTTTCCTTCTTTTTCTTTTCTTGTTTTACTCTTTCACTTTCCTTTTGTCTTTCTTCTTTTTGTTTTTAGTTTTCTTCAATTCTTTTTATCACTTTCTTAGTCCAAAGTATAGAAAGTCACAGTCCTCAATTGATCCTTACATAGGCTTTTGTTCAAGTTCCTAAGTTCACAAGTTCATTCTAGTACATTTTGCACTCATCCTTTGCATAGGTGTGGTATTCCAAGTCAAGTGTCTTTGTCCAAAATAATTCCAAGTATAAATCAGGTCATAGAAGGTCCATAAAAATATTTAAGTTTCTTTTAATTTTTGCTTCCAAATTAATTAAGCATACACTTAATCCCCTAGGCTTAATGACTTAGATCATGCATGATGCAAGCTTAATTAGCATTCTGTATGCATGCACATGATCATGCAACTCTTAAAATTTTTCAAGGAGATAAAAAAAACCAACTTAGATTAGACACCAATAGAAGGGTTAGAACATAATGAATCAAAGCTATACAAGTGATAGAGAACTTGGATCATATATATGAACTCAAGAACACAACACTTTTAGCGCCTAAATTTAAATTCCAATTTTAAATTAATTTTTGAAACACTTTATATGGGTCTGAAAAATTCACACCAAATAATTGAAGGATAGGGATAAAATCAATCAAACAAAATAAATTTGATATAGATCAAAGAAAATTTGACCAAGTTATGCTTAAATTATTCAAGGTAGACATATTTTGGCCTCAAGATGGGCATACTTTAGAATCAAACTACTATAAATTCATTTCTTATCCAAATCAAGAAAAAAAATGCATTTTGGACACTAGAAAGACAAAAAAAAAAATCCAACTCAAAATGAATCACAAAAATCAGAGATCATTTCACTGATCAAAAATGAAAAAGAAATTGGAGTAGGAGATAAACTCAAAAGAACAAAAACAAGCATGAAAATTCTAACTCATGAAAATTCTAACTCGCTAAAAATTTAGAAAGAAATTTTATTTGATATGTGGAGCCGCCACCAAATTTTTATTTAAGGAAAAATATTTGGAAAAATTCTAACTCGAGGAAGAATCTAGGTTAGGGAGTCGATTACGAATAGGGAAGGTGTTAGGCACCTTACTCGCCTGTTCTGAAGAACGGTACCCTTAAACCGAGTATGTGATTAATTTGGAAATTGTTTGATCCCTTTAATTAGAATAGAACATAAATAAGTTGATGGAAAGATAGCCTGACAGGACTTGATCCTGCTCCTACGTATTTCTTGGTGCAATGGGAAACTCAAGGTTTACGTAGTTCTGGTTTGAAGACTTGACCTTCGGAGGTGCTTGAAAAAGGAGTAGAGTGTTTTGAAAATGTTTTAGGGAAAACCCTTAGTCCACATGTGCATAGGATTCAAGGAAAACGAGGGCTCCACTGGGATCCATATGAATCTCTAAACATCGAACAACAATGAAACCGCCAGTTCTTATTTAGAGCCCATTGCGTCAGACTTGGGATTCCAAGATGAGGTTTTTCTGGAATTATTTGAAAAGGATTCTTAGTCGACATATGCACAGGGTCTAAGACAACTACGGCTGCATTGGAACCCATATGAATCCCTAAACATCGAACAACAGAAAAAGCTACTAGTTCGTGCTTAGAGTTCATTGCGTGAGACCCAGAATCATAAATCGGTTGTTTAAAAGTAGAAGGAAGAGAAGGATTGGGCTTGACCCAACTATAAAATGTATTTTTGATTCGAAAGTTGAGAAAAGGAATTAGGCTTGATTAAAAGTAAAATGAACTTGATTTGGAAAATGAGGAAAGGAATTTGAAAAATAAAAAAAACTTGATTTGAGATTGAGGGAAAGAATTGGAATAAAATGATCTTGGTTTGAAATTTGAAGAAAGAAATTAAGCTTGATTTTATTTGAAGTTGAGGAAAAGAATTGGGTTTGTAAAAAGGAAAAGAAAAAATAAAATGGAATAAAGTGAAATTGAGCTTGACCCAAATAAGAGACTTAATCTTTAAAAGTAAAAGAACTGGGTTTGACCTAAATTGACCCAAATAAGAGACTTAATCTTTAAAAGTAAAAGAACTGGGTTTAACCTAAATTAAAAGACTTGTTTGGAACATGCATAGTTGTGGTTGAATTGAAAGATTTAGGGAGCCATGTGGTTTGAGGCTCATTTGCGGGCTTCACTTATGGCCTAATTTGAGACGCAAATTATTTAGGCACCTAGCTGGATGTTTAATTGAAGAAGGTGCAAGCAACATCATGGCCCATTTGTGGGTTCGTGGCTGGACTGGATGGTGGGCCGCGTGGCAAGTTATCGATGGCCTATTGTTGGTCCTTAACCACGTGCCAGAAATAGCAAGGGGAAGTCCACCTGTTGGCATGTGAGACGCACGTGACATGTGAGAGGATTTTGGCCCATTTGTGGGTTCGTGGCTGGACTGGATGGTGGGCCGCGTGGCAAGTTATCGATGGCCTATTGTTGGTCCTGGACTGGATGGTGGGCCGCGTGGCAAGTTATCGATGGCCTATTGTTGGTCCTTAACCACGTGCCAGAAATAGCAAAGGGAAGTCCACCTGTTGGCATGTGAGACGCACGTGACATGTGAGAGGATTTTGGCCCATTTGTGGGTTCGTGGCTGGACTGGATGGTGGGCCACGTGGCAAGTTATCGATGGCCTATTGTTGGTCCTTAACCACGTGCCAGAAATAGCAAGGGGAAGTCCACCTGTTGGCATGTGAGACGCACGTGACATGTGAGAGGATTTTGAAGAAGGTGCAAGCAACATCATGGCCCATTTGTGGGTTCGTGGCTGGACTGGATGGTGGGCCGCGTGGCAAGTTATCGATGGCCTATTGTTGGTCCTTAACCACGTGCCAGAAATAGCAAGGGGAAGTCCACCTGTTGGCATGTGAGACGCACGTGACATGTGAGAGGATTTTGGCCCATTTGTGGGTTCGTGGCTGGACTGGATGGTGGGCCGCGTGGCAAGTTATCGATGGCCTATTGTTGGTCCTTAACCACGTGCCAGAAATAGCAAGGGGAAGTCCACCTGTTGGCATGTGAGACGCACGTGACATGTGAGAGGATTTTGAAATTAAAATTGTGGGGTGTGGGGTTTGAACACAGGTTCTGGAAGTCTTGGCAGCACACTAACCACTTGGCCAAGCTTCTTATGTGTGATAGTATTGCTAGCTATTAACTTGAATGATGCTTACTGCCTAACTGAATATTCACTAGCAGGATAAGCTGGGCGAGTTAGCCATTACTCACAGGTTCTAGCTATGTGACCTAGTAAGGTTAAATATCAGAACAGTTTCCATTTGACTATGCCATGACAGCTATGCGACCTCTTCGAACGTCGAGCCAGTCTGCAGAATTATGAAATTTGGACGAGGGGGGATCATTGTCACTTATAACAGCAAGTTTATTAAGAAGAAAGTGCAGGTAAGTGTCACTGTTACGGACTTGGTGGGGCCTGGTCCAGTATGAATTTTTCCTTCCTAACTGCCTTGGAAGTCCGTGGATATAGACTCAAGGTGTGATACGACTAATCACATGTCCCCAACATATACCAATCTCTCTATACCTCTCTGAATTTGTATTGTTAACCCCCTAAGCATACTTCGTTCAGCAGTAGGCTTGCTTGAAGATCAGGTGGCCTTAATGATTCAACTTATTTGGACATTTCCGAATGTGAAGAATCGGGCCGAATTACTTGAATATGAGAGAATTTCAAGAAGAGCCAGTGAGGAGATTTTTCATAGACAGATGCTCGGAGTTTTAAAGAGGCAAACTAACAATACTGATTCAATTCACTAAAGTTATATCAATGAAAAAGCTGAATCCAAAATCGGAAAAATTAGAAGAACTTCACGTAGAGATAACAATTGATGTGCTTGTGCTTGTGATTTCCTTTCCACAAACAGGACCACACTTGTTTGTGGTTCTTTCAAATCGGATAAAACCAGGAGATGATAGCGATAATCAAAACCAAATCTGGATTTAATCGCATAAGGAATATATTATTCTTCGAATTTTAATCAGCTTCAGTTGCATGATTCATATTAGTGCTATGAATATTTCTTGCAATTCTTGTCATTGAATCTTCTTTTACACTTCATTAAGCATGACTCCATTTGTATAATACAAGGAGTTGTTTACTATAGAAGAAGGATAGCTTCAAGAATCGTACCTGGAGTTCTATGAAAAATCCTAAGGCAGGGGCTCTTCGATTGTAGCTTTCAAATTGGTAATGGTGGAGAGAGAGCTACACTGAACTCTGTGAACTGTCGTCAGTGAGGGAGCTATTATGAGGGAAAATTTTGGAACCGCAGAAAGGGAGAAGGAGAGAGCTCTAATTTCCAAAAGTGAAAAATCCCCCTTCATTATCCCGCCTCCTCCCCTATTTATATGACCCCTTTGCACAGCCAGAGCAAGGTCCTAAGACAAAAACCAACCCTCTTTTCTTTTGAATTTCTATTTTCTATTTTTCAGCTTTTTCCTTTTGTCATTTTTCAATTTTTTCGTTTTTCATTCTATTTTTAGTTTATTATTTTCTATTTTTTTTATTTTTTATTTTTCTTAATTTTTATTTAATTTTCTATTTTTTTCTTTAATTTTTATTTTTTCTTATTTTTTTATCATTATCATTTATTGTTTATTTTTCAGTTTTTATTTTTCTTTCATTTATTTATTTATTTATTTTAATTATTTTTTATTTACTAATTAATTTAAAAATGGGATCTCGGACATAATTGAGTGTTTACATTTAAAAACAATTTGAACATGACTTATTTAATTAGGAATTTTAGAAAGACAAAGACTCTTTGAATAAGACTTGTCTATTTTTAGTTATCCAATGAAAAATATTAAAAGGAAATGGAACTTTTGAGGAAAAAGTACCACTATAAAGTAAAATGAGAAAAAATAGGTTATTTAACAACTTATGATTAAAGTGTACAAATGTGTATTTTCTTTGATTCTTTTACATACCCGCCCTTAGGAGATTAATTTAAATTCTTATGATTGTTTTAACATTATTTTAAGTACCATCACATTCCTCACCATGCCTATAAAACATTATTGAACCACATCATACTAAAATTATATCACATTCACATAATTTAACTTTCACCAATGTCCACTAACACTAATGTCTATGGTCCAACAAAACGCTATGCAACCATGCATGTAAGTTTCTACTCTATATCCAAACATTATTAATGAGTTTAAACATAATTCAACATCACCCAAGTATAATCCAAAACACAAATTTCAAGCATTATCAATAGCATATTTATTAAATAATAAAGCATAATTTAGATATCAACAATCAAACAAACATCAACAATCGAAATTGAGCTAGGAAGGCACATTCTTAGCTATTTGATTTCAAATTTCAAGATTTGAATTTCTCATCCCCCTTCCAGGAATGAGATCATTGCTACCCTAGATCTTCTAAGAGGGTTTTCCCTAAATTTTTCTCTTCTAAGAATGGTTCCCATGTCATTCAAGGCATAAATAATTAGTATATAACAACGAGGAACCAAAAGAAGCTAAAAAATCATACAAAATGATTTTTGTTTACTATTCATAGCATTGTTCATTCGAGTTCAAGATTAAAAATAAAGGAAAAACAAGGAGATTTAAAGAGGGAAATTCAATTCTTAGGTGAATGGAAGTACAAGCATTTATATTTAAAAAGATAGAAACCAAAAGATCTAAGAAATCATGCAAAAATGGAAGATAAATCTTGGATTTACTATTCACACATGCTTATCCAACCATAAATATAAGAAAGGGAGAAAACAAGAAAAAACAAAAGAGAAAATTATGTTGTTGAAGATTAAGCTTTAGAGGAGCAAAAAAAAAAAAAAACAAGAAAAATGAGTGAGTTTTTGGTGTGATTCTTATAAATAAGGAGAAGAAAATCATAGAGAGAATAAGAGAAGGTGGACTAGTCATGCTAGCTGCTGGAAGAGAGAGGGAAAATAGATTGTTTCCTTTTAAATGAGAAACTTCTCTAAAACCTTCTCCCAAACAAACATTTTCCAAAGTTTCTAGTTTTCTAATTAAAAGTCATGTAAGAATTAAAAAAAATATCTAATCAACTTTGCTTAAAGGAGAAACTTCTAATTTTTGCTATTTTTATTGCTAAAAATTTTATTTAGTTGTTAGATGATTAAAAAAAGTTTATAACATACACTTTTCAAAGTTATTAGTTTTATAATTAAAAATTATAAAATTAATATAAGAAACTTTCTCGAAAGAATGAGTTGATAATTCTTATTACTTTTATTCCTAAAAATTTAATATAATTGTGAGATAGTTAAAAAAAGTTCTTTAACAGACACTTTTAAAAGTTATTAGTTTGATAATTAAAAATAATATAAAAAATAATAAAATTATTATAATGAAATTTTTCTAAATAATAAATTTCTAAATCTCACTCCTCCTGTCTTTAAAAATTCTACTTGTTCTTAATTTGTTCAAGGTTCACACTTCTAGTATTAAAAATGATAGAAAAATCTCAAAAATCATGCTATTCATTTATGTCTAAAGGAATGAATCCTTATTCTTACCTTATCATAGTTTAAAAATTCTACCTAACTATCAAATAAATCACGACCAAGATAAATAGTAAAAATAAAAAGAACGAAATGTTAAACCAATAAAATTGATGGTGTTACAAGGTATGTCTTCTAAAAAAGGAAAAATTTGAATTTATCCTATGAAAGAATTGTAAAATAGAAATTTCAAGTTATTAGTAATAGTTTTACAATCATTCCTAAAATTGAGGAATGATGTGAAAAGATGGCTAGAACTTAAAGACTGAGAGTTCTAACCTCTATTTTCTAAATATGATAAAAATTTGTCCAAATCTTTATAATTTTGATATATTTATTGAATATGAGTTGGTCTTTTCTTTTCAACATCAAAGAAAGGACAAATTCATGTGCTACTGAGCTAGGTTTGTATGAACTGACTTGGAAGTATTTTGAGCAAAAATTAATGAAAAGCATTTAGTAGGGGAGAAATTATATCCATGTATCAATGCTTTCAAGTTATTCTCAAGATCTTCATGGAAGAAAAATTATTTAAAACAGTTTGGCCCATTGATTTGAAGGGAACATGAAACCTATAAAGGATTATGCTTCCTTCAATCTAGGAAGAAAGTGAAATATTTTTGAAAAGCTAAAAAAATGGTTTTTAACAAGACTAGCTAGTAGCAAAGAAATTAAGTTAAAATCCCTTAATAATTCACTTTCCTCCCATTGGTTTAACATTCTGCAATTTGTTTTAAAAAATGTCATTCAACCAAATTTGAAGAAAGACTAGCTAGTAGCAGGGAAATTAAGTCAAAATCCCTTAATAATTCACTTTCCTCCATTGATTTAACATTCTGCAATTTATTTTAAAAAATGTCATTCAACCAAATTTGAAGAAGGAAGAAAGGATTTGAATAGGGTTCATTGATTAAGGGAAAAGAACAACTTTGTTTAAATTTTCATATAAATTTCATAATGTAAGTTTACTAAGGAAGATATAAGCTCCTCCATTAAGAAATTGGGCTAAAGGAAGAAGAACTTTGGAAACTTATTGTGATTTCAAACAGAAATTATAACAAAAAATCCAAATAATTAAAAAAAAATGAACATGTTCTTTCTTAGAAATTTGACCATTTTTATTCATATTTAAGAAAATAAAAAGTTGATTAATCTTTTTTGAAAAAACTTGGATAAATATTTTGATTTTTTTGGGGGGAAACACTTAGGCCAATTGGTTGAAGTCTAATAATAATATAACTTCAAAGAGAGTACGTGTAATCATGTCATAAGAAACATACAAACAATTGGTGGTTCATAAGAGTAAAAAAAACTTAAAATAATGGAAAAATTGTAAGAAATCTTATTTATCAAAAGTTGAATTACATAAAAAAATCTAAGTATTTTTCAAGTAGTTTCTTAGATCCTTTTTGAGTGGAAGTAAAAGCTTCAAAGAAGATCTTCAAACTAATAAGAACGGTCGTAACCGTAATTACAACGAAATGATGAACTCGCTAACATTTTAGAAAGAATTTAATAACATGTGAGGCCGCCACCAAATTTTATTTTTAAAGACAAAATATTTAGAAAAACCTTAACGTGAGGAAGAGCTCTAGGTTCGGGAGTCGGTTATGAGTAGGGAAGGTACTAGGCACCCTAATCATCCATTCCAAAGAACAGTACCCTTAAACTAAGTGTGTGATTTTGATATTTTTGAAAATCGTTTGATCCCTTTAATAGAATAGAAAATAAATAGGTTTGAGGAGAATAGTCTGACAAGACTTGATCTTACTCCTACATATTCCTTGGTGCAATGGGAAATTCAAGGCTACGTAGTTCTAGTTAAGAGACTTGATCTCTTTGAAAGTAGAAAGACGTTGTAAGATTGAGAATTCTTTAAGAAGATAGACCAGATTATTTTTCTAAAACGAAGTTAGTTAAAACTGCGATTTTCTAAAATCACGTGCTTGCAAAATCCAAACCGACGTAAGTTGTGCCTGAATCTGCACGAATTAAAATACAGAATAGTAAAGAACGCTACATGTTTGTATTAGAATCCATTACACAAGTTTCAGAAAATTTTGAAAACATATGTTTTTAAATCAAGTTAGTTAAAACAACAATTTTCTAAAACCATGTGCTTGCAAAATCTAAAGTGACGTAAGTCGTTCTTGAATCTGCAGGAATTAAAATACGGAAGAGTAGAGAACACTACCTGTTCGTATTAGAACCCGTTGCATGAATTTCAGAAAATTTAAAAATAGACATTTTTTAAATGAAATTAGTAAAATAGTGACTATCTAAAATCACTTGCTTGGAAAATCTAAACCGTCGTAAGCCACATTTGAATCTGCACGAGTTAAAATATAGAACAGTAGAGAATGCCACCTGTTCACATTAGAACCTGTTACATGAATTTCAGAAAATTTGAAAACAGACGTTTTTTGAACCAAATTAATTAAAACAACAATTTCCTAAAGTTATGTGCTTGCAAAATCCAAACCAACGTAGGTCGTGCTTGAATTTGCACGAATTAAAATACGGAATAGTAGAGAATGGCACCTATTCATATTAGAACCCGTTGCACGAATTTTAGAAAATTTGAAAACAGACGATTTTTTGAACGAAATTAGTAAAAACAGCAATTTTCTAAACTCATATGCTTGAAAATCCAAACTGTCGTAATCTGTGTTTGAATTCGTACGAATTAAAATATGGAATAGTAAAGGATGCTACCTGTTCGTATTAGAACCCATTACATGAATTTTAGAAAATTGAAAAAATATCTTAAAGTGGAGTTTTTTATAAAAATAAAATAAAAATTATGTTGAGCGAGATAAGATATACTTGTCAAAGGGTTTGATCATGTATGCGTTTTTATTTTTGCAATAATATGGAGAAATACTAGGCTCCCCTCTCAAAAGTTGGACTGGGCCTTGTAAGCCCAACATTAAAAACCTGAAGGCTTAACTTTCCTGTTGAAATTAAGGTAGTAATAGGCAAGGGGTAGGCTCCTTCCAAGATTGGTGATATACAATCACAGCTCAAGGCTTTTAACTCACCAGGGCCCAAGACTAGCCCGAATGCTAAGTCATGACCCCTTATACTCATTAGAAGCTTAGTTTACTTATCAAGTGTTTTTGGGTTACTATACTTTTTCATTGATGATTTCCCTTATTGCTTGTTCCCATGTCCAACCATGCTGAATATTTACAGATTCCAAAAGTGCTTTAAATGTATTTTTCGCTTCCTGCTTATTTGCATGTACCAAGGTATCATCATTGATTTTCTCCTCAGGTGGGGTTACATTATTACTAAACCATATATGATCTTTTTTAGCTTCCTCAATGTTATGAAGAGAAAACTCCTCTGATGGGAGCAAAATCCTGAGATGCTTGATTATCCATATTAAGTAGCATTTCAAAATTAAGTGAATTCGCAGATACTCTAGCTCCCTGCAACTATAGTATCATACTCACAGTTATCGCAATGCTTAGTTCAACTCTAACAGTGCTTGAATTAGCTATAGGGTGGAGAATAGAAGCCCCTGATAACCCAGAAACTAACTATTGTGAATCAATCGATGTAATTAGTGTGGCAGAAGATGGCTGGAAACACCCTCAATTGGCATCAAGTAGGTGTTCAAGCTGGCTGAATTAGACGTATTCACTTGTTTTGGACAACAATCCTTGGCTAACAACTTTCCATGCCTTCATTGGAGCATGCTGCTCCACCAAGATTCATCAAGTTTGTAGATGAACTAGCAGAAGCTTGAAGATCCTTGGTTGAGTCAGGGCCAAGACTTTCAATAAAATCAAACATCTTCTGCCATAAACCGGACTTTCAGGATTCCATTCAAGAGTGGAATCAACGCACAAAAACAATTCAAGTCGCCTCTAATATGAAAACAACAGCCTGATCAAAGTGGCTTTCAGATCATATATAGCTGGATTATGTCATCCTTAGTTACTGCGTTCATTTGGTGAATTTTCATCCATATTCTATTTGCCACATCCGACAATCCATGGCTTAAAATCCATTGTTATCAACTGCTTTATTAAGCAAATTAAGAGAACAATATCAGCATAAAACGCTCCACTCTTCAGTCTTTTCTCCATATCCGCAGCTAACTACATGAATCGCCTCCTTGATCACCAGCAAGAGCCTTAAAAGATTATGCACAGTAGGGAGGTCTGCCATACCAGAGACTGTTGGAACAATTCGAACATAATCCTCTTCAATAGCAAGTTTGTTCTGTAAAGAAGCTCTCTCTCTCTCTGCATAGCTGGAAAGATCGTTAGTGTAAAGACTTTCCTATCCGCCTTTCTATTTCTAGTCAGTCCCTTCAGCCTGCATTACTGGTTTCTGATTTTGATCAAAGTGTTGTTGCTACCACTATTTATAGCACCATTTGTAGTAGAGTAGATCTCATTCCATTACCCATTTGACTGCTAAGGTTCTATAATGCATGACTATTTGAGCCATTGACATGCTTATTTCGCATTGGAAAAGCCACCACCATTAGTAGAAGACATTGTATTCATGTATGAGTGATCACTATAGACAGTAAATCTAGGGGTGA
Organism: Canavalia ensiformis; assembly: GCA_026541065.1. Classification (NCBI taxonomy): domain Eukaryota; kingdom Viridiplantae; phylum Streptophyta; class Magnoliopsida; order Fabales; family Fabaceae; genus Canavalia; species Canavalia ensiformis. Next base: position 137,905 of record JAMKYM010000718.1, read on the forward strand.
GATTCTTTTGGTTAGAAATTATTTGCACCCTATTGTTGACATATTCCCCCTGAGGCAATAGCAAGGTTGGTTTATTGTCAAGTCTGGTGTGAGATAGGGGTGGTTTAGACACAAGTTGAATTCTGGCCCTATCATTAGTCTTCTAGCCTGAAGTTTTTTAGATTGATTTGCTGCCAATATTTAGTGTGAGCTATCATAGGCACACCCTAGGTGCTGAGATATGAACTCTAACCAGGTCCTCTGCAGTATACACCCTCTCCTCTGATGTAGACAACAAATCGGCTCTTCCCAAAATCTGCTAGCTTACTATTTTTCGATCTTCAGTTAATAGCTAGTCATCAAGTTTAAGGTCGACAGCAAGGCCACATCACTCCACAACCAAGTTGCATTGGCAACATCAATCCCTATATAGAGACTTGATCTTGGCGTCTCCTATAGGTGAGGCCACCGCAAGAAGCTTGTGGCATCATGGAGGGAAGATTAACAGCTGACCAAATAAGTGGATGCTGATTCAAAGTTGTACTGATACTAAGTGCTGATATCATGCAAGTATGATGATTCCATAAGACATGCCTAGCCCATGTAAGCTCGTGCTCATGTAAAATCACCACCATGGGTTCAATATAGCCGCGAACGAATGTAAAATCTTTCCCAAGCCTCATATCCAAGTCACATAAATTTATCATATAGGATGATTCAATACGAGCAGCAACTGCACCTGAAGAACCCAAGGCATCATCCTCCCCAACTAAACCAAAACCAGCCTGAGTAGCCTTTAGTATTATCATTTGCAGCATCTTTCTCTTTTGGAACTAAACTCAACTTCAAGTTTGGCATGTGCTTTATTTGTCATTTTATTTTCCTGATTATTAGCTAGATGAGGTATAATAAACCATTCTCCTTCCAAAATTTATCCACCATCTTCGTAGCCATTTCAGAATTCTCATGGCTGTCATAATACTAACAGTTTCCAATTTCATCAACTCCAATGTTACTGCTGCAATGCAACCTATTGTAGGAACTTAATGCAGCACCTATAATACTTTCCCCGGATTTGCAATATCACCAGCTTTAGCAATCAGCAAGTAATGCACAGCATTGATGAGATCAACCAACAAGCATGAACTGGGCTTAACAAATGGGTATCTAAGAATAATAGTTCATTACTCCCCATAACCGTGCCAACTTTCCATCATCAATTCGACATAAAACATTAGAATGTAAAATATCGTTTATGGTTCCAATCCAATAACAAATTTTACCTCATAAATGATTGCATATCTTAGCAAGAATTTTTGCAGCTATTCCATTCACAAAGTTAGATTGCACATCTAATTGCATTTTCTCACAAGGTGATTATAGACCTCTTTCTCTTCAATTCCCATTATAGCACTTGTAACCTTATTTCTAAAAGTAGGTGAACCAAGATCTTTCTGTAGCAATTCTCTAATAAAATGTAGCAGACTTGAGCTTTGTGATTTCCAGATTTTGACTATTCTCTCAAAGTCCCACCATCATATTCAGACCTGCCAGATCAGTCTTCATTTGATTTTAATCAGTACCAGTGCCAATATTCATCCAGTTTTTCTTTCTAGAATGGACACAAAATGTATCAGAACATGGACCTTTATATTCAATACCCTTCCCCCTCAAAGTATTATTTTTTTTTATGAAAAAGTCAACAAATCCTGATTTGGAAACCATTTGCACCCTTTTTATTTTCAGCATCTGTCAAGTCTTCCATGACATTGCTTTGGCCATCGCTGGGAGATTCTCTAGCTAATATCCCTGGGAAAGATGAGGATCCAATATCCTCCCAAGCACTGGATGTCGCCTGGACACTATTTCTATTTCCAATATCACTTAGTGAATTTCTAATTCCTAAATTACTAGTGAGCTGATAAAGATTATGCCAATGATTCTGCCTATTGTAATGTTCTCTATTGTTTGATGCACTCGACCTGGTACCAATCTTTGAGACATATACTAAGCTACTAATACTAGTTTCTTTTTGGCTATATTGATCTACTGTCAAGAGCCTGATTTCAGTAAGCATAGCTGCTGGTTTTACAGAACCTGACTATCAAATCTGAGCCTGGTCAAAGGATAATGGCATTGAATTACAGTTATTCGATCCTTATTCATCAGAGAGTTCATAATCAACTAATTCCAGCAAATTTTATGCAGAGAAATAGGAATCTTCTTACTGTATTTCACAGAACGTAATATGATCCTAAGGCTTCTCCCTGGAAATTCTTTCTCTTAATTTCATGCGAATGATAAAATTGAATCTAATTTCACCTATACTGCCTATTACTCAACTCTGAATCATGAATCCAATGTGATGATGAAAGCATGAATGCAACGATTAATGACAAAATACTCATCCACATTTAAAACTTGTTTTAGTTGCAGGAACGCATATAACGTATTTAGTTGAGATGATTCGCATAAGCTAAAACAAACCTAGAAGTAGCTGAGGTAAATTTCTTCTTCGTTTGATGAAGATCTAACTGGTTGATGCAAAGCTAGGCAATGTTCTTCTTCTTTCTAGAGAAATAGCTCTCAAACTCTGATTTTCACTCTCATGCCCGAAGCAATCTTTCCCCAAGAAGAGGCCCTCTTCTGCCAAGAACTCATCAAGACGTGAATATATTCTTTTGAATTTTATGAATCTATGATCGTGAGAGAGAGAATATCTTCCCCTCCCCCGTAAAAGCCCCAGAACAAAAGAAAAGTCCCCCCAATTTTTGTTTTTTCTTTCATTTACAGACGATTCAGTTTAACTTTTTCCTAACTAACAAAGGGAACTACCTTAACTAACTTGTAATAACTTTTCTTTTATTTTTATTCATTCTTTTTTTTTTATCATATTATAATTATTATTTATTATTTTATTATTTTAAAATTAAATTTACCTAAATATTATTTATTTTTCTAATTAATTTTAAAAATGAAATCTTGAACATAATTTAATGTTCACAAGAATTATCATTAAAAGAAGTAATTTAGAGACAAATCAGGTTGGAACTAAGTAATTTAAGTGGAAACATGAGCTTTTAATATCATTGTACTAATTGAAAGTAGTTTTTCGATGTAAAAATCCTAAATAATTATAATGATAGAATTTAACATTAACATAATATTTCTTCAGCAACATGGATTATCATGTATGATAGTTATAGAGTAGTAGACAATTATTATCCTAGAAGATGAGAAGATAAGACATTATAAAGATAAGAGATCATTCTAGAATTCAAAAATAGAAGAAATAAATAGAACTTAAAGATATTGTTCTTCTCACAAAATCTGAAGAATCCACATACTTGGAGGGAATCTAGTAGGAAATTTAAAATTTTCCCAATTAATTAATCTAATTATTTATCCAAAATATTTCTCGAAAAGGTTTCATCATTTTATACCAAAAGTAGTAAGATAAAAATTGATGGAGAGGTACCAACTACAAATGACTATTGGGTCTATTGGGTTTAACGGTACATGATTGCGCTTTTTAATATAATAAAATAGTTTAGGATTTTTTGTTTGTAATATATTAGGATTTCCCTCTTTATATAGGTCCCTAGGCACCATTTTCTTATACTTTTTCTTCAAGTTTGGGCATGTAGCCTTAAGATTGAGTATGTCGTTTTAGGTTTCTTGGTTTTAAGCCATAGAAGCCCATTTTAGAAGGCATGGTGCATCAAATGAGAGGCTCGAGTGAATTTCCCATTCCCTTGGCCTATAAATAGACAATTTGTAGTCTATTTTCATAACTTCAGTTCATTTTATTAAATTTTACTTTAGTCAAGCATAGAAAACACAAATGCTCTCTCTTTTCCTTACATTTAGACTCAAGCTTTCCCTATCAATGGAAGATTTTCTATTATGGTGGAATGCAAGATCATCAACCTCTCTTCCATAAAGGTTATAGCATCACTATGTTGCCATAAATCTATTTTAAATCTTCTCTTCTTTTCCTACTTTATTTTATGTTTGTTTTCCTCTCCAAATTTATGTATGTTCATGTGACTTCTTGGCTATATTTGGATCATACCTTTCATATGTAGATCTATTTAATTTAATGATGCATTCACCTCTTAATCAAATGGCATCAAATTATTGTTGATTCGCAAGGTATTCTCCATCATTTTCCTCTTCAAATTCAATCAATTCTACTTCTCTTCTACTCCTTTTACTTAATTTTATTTGCAATTTTCAATGCTTGTTCCTCTATTTTTAGCATTGGATTTGGCTGGATATAAGTTAATTAAAGTGAATCTAATAATAATATTAATCCATTTAATCAGTTAAAACTAGCTTAAATTCCATCAAAACACTTGAAAATTCAAAATTGGACCACTTCTTCTTGGTGCCAAAAATAAATATGAAAAAAATTGAAAAGATTTAAAAATTGGTAAACCATTCTTAAATCAATTATTTTTTATGTATAAAGTTTATATTAATCAAACAATGGCAATTTTTTGATCAAAATTTGGTAAAACTCATAAATCTTTAAATTCATGATAGAAATTTGATTTTCCTCAAAAAAATGCTTCAACTTGATCTTCAAGATCTAGACCAACTGAATCTGAATTTTATGTTTGTGATGAATAATAGATGATGTATAATCATGTTTAGAATTAGTTAACCAGATTAGTTTTTCAAATTTCATGATTTGGATCATTTGTGCTTAAGGTGTTCTTAATTATTCATATGTGTTCTTGAGTTGGATTTTGCTATTTGTGATTAAATATGTGAAAAATAAGTGTTGATATCAAAATGTGTTAAATGAGTATGCGTTGGAAAGATCTGAATCTATACTTTAATTGATATATTATAAGTGTTTTCAGATTTCTTGTATATTTTTCATAATTTGAGATCAAATTTGCATTGTTAGCTGAAGAAAAAAAATTCAAGATATGAATGCTTCATTTTTGTGGAGCATGAATTAAATTTGTAAAAATCATGGTGTACATAAAAGATTCATTTTGAGGTCTATAGAATTTTTTAATAAAATAAATAAAAGAAAAAGAACCTAAGAGCAATATACAAAAGAAAAGGACTAATGTGTAATATTTAAAAGTATAAAAAAAGAAAAGAACAGAAAAAGAAAAATGCAAATGCAGTATCTCCCTTGTGATTTGAGTTTATAAGTTTTATTTTTTATTTCATTTTACATTTTTTTGGTTTAATTTTTATTTAAGTGAAATTTACAAACTCAAATTCTAAATATTATGCAAATTATCTCTAAATTAGTTTAGATTTTAAATTTCAAGCTTGGAGCATTTTTTTTAGGATATTGTCACCTTTGTAATATTCCCTTGAGTGCCTCTTTAAATATTTCTTAATTATTTCTTGTCTTTCTTGGAATCTTACTGGTTATGTCCCATCGATTTCCTTTGTTTAATTTGCCTTCTTTGTGCTTTTATTTCTTATCTTTAAAATTCCTTGTGTTCTATCTTGAGTTTTTCATTTTTTCTGAATTCCTTGATAATCTAAACATACTTTACACAATAGAAACATCAAGCACTTTTTTTCTAGACAGGTTGAAATACTTGGAGTTTTCATTCAAGGTTAAAAGAAGAGCCTTTAAGGTGAAAAATGTAACATCCCAATTTTTCTATGATAAATGTTTGTGGCTACAAATAGTTTCTAAAATAAAACTAGGTGAAATTAGGAGCCAAAAGAAGAGAAATTAGGAAGTTTGGTGCAAATGACGAAAATTCTCTTGCACATGGGCAGCTCAAATAATGAGCCAGAAAAATGGAAATACAAGTATAAGACATCTTGGAGGGATTATAAACATCATGTATGGTTAAAAGTAGTGATAAAAATTACAAAAACGCCCCTGGAAGGCTGGGATGGCAGGGAAGGTGATAAACATGCCAAAAGTGGGCCCCACACCCATGTGCACGAAATGCAACAGTTGGAAAGGTGGTGGTGAGTCACCAAAATGAAGTCAACCAAGTCTTCCACAAAAAGACAAAAGTGAATAGTAAAAAGGTTACTTTAACCATGGTTAAGACTAACTAACCTTGGTTAATTAAAAGTAAAGCATGCTTAGGTTAAATTAATCATAATTAGAGGAAATATTACTTAATTAACACTAATCTAAGCCTAAAAGGATAATTCCTTGAATTTTGATTTATTTTGGAAAATAGGAAAAATCTAGGCAAAATCACCAAAATACCCCTAAATACAAAACTAATTCCACTTAGCCCATAAGAGTCTGAATTTTTTGGGACCCTTGGGACCCCATTTTCTTCAGATTTTTCAGCTTAGAAACTCATCAAAATCCTCTCCATTCTCTTCAAGCTTGCCATAACTCCAAACACCCAAAACTTATACTTTAAGCCTAAGTCTTCATCTTTAAGACTTAAGCTATAATAAAGCTATAAACACTTAAGCCCCACCACCATCCTTTGTCTACGACCAGAGTAGACCAAAGGGAACCCAAGGCAGCCTTTAAAGCACACAAAAACACTAAGGAGGTCTTCAACAAGTAGAATCTTTCTACTTGTCTTTTTTATGCTTTTAACTTGCCTTTTTATGGTTTGCTTGTTTGTTTTCATGCATCTTTTCTCCAATATTTGTTTGTATTCTTTTATTTTCACTTGTGAGAGTTTAAAATTGTATATTAACCATTCAAAATCAGCCCCACCCATTTTAAGTGATTTTTGAAAAGAAAAACAAAGTTTGTTCGGTTAAAAGTGCTTCTAAGGCACTTAGAAGAAATTTAATCGGTGGGTTTTGTTTTAAAATTATTTTTGAAGCTTTGATCAGTTTTATGCTCTCATGAGAAGTGTTTTTAAAGCTTATTTGAAGGAGGATGTGTGGATCTTGGAGTAGATCATGAAGATCTACCTTTTAATGCTTGAGAAAAGTGATGTGTTGCTTGTTTTGACGATTAAGTTTTAATATTGTGATTTATCTCTTATGATGATTTATGTGCTGGATCTGAACCTCTGATTATGTATGTTAATAGGTGAAATAAGTTTTGTAATAAGTTCCAAAGGTTTCCTTTGGACATTAGTTAGAAAGTTACCACACAAAAGATGTAATTTGTAGCCCAAAAGCGGCTAAATCCTTGTATGGCACCCAAAAATCATCATGACCAGCACCTAAGCATCAAAATATGGACGAAACAAGCATGGACCAGAGGCAAGAGGGGCTGAAAAAACACAACACCACTGAATCAAGGTGGTGTGAGGTGAAAGCTTGGAAGAAATCACCTTGGCTAACAAAGGACGACTTTCAGCCACCATTCCAAAAGCATAAGTATAACTTGGCTAAAATTTTTATAAGAAAATCAAGCTCTGCAATTAGGTTTTAAATTAACAAAATCAACCTTTCAACAAATTAAATCAAAGCAAAAATGGGTAAAAAACCTCTAGGAATGCATTCGGCCACCCTAGGGAGATTTTGGCAAAAATGGGTTAAAAATGTAGTTAGGGATAAATCTACCATTTTTAGCAAGTAAATAATTTAATTGGAGGTTTAATCAACATTTAAAAGGTTAATTTTCAGAATATATGGCCTAGGTAAACTTAGGGAAAAATCCAAAAATTACTAAGTGGTAAAATTCCCAAATTAGCTTAAAATGGGTAATTAGAAAATTTACCATAACTTAAGTAATGGTAAATGTCAAATTCGGCCATCCCATTAATTTTTGAGTAAAAAAGACTTAAGATTTCATTAGAAGATGCCAATTATGAAGTATAAACTTGGTCCCCAAGTAATGGTCAACTTAGGTTCACTAGGGTTAATAAATGGTCAACTTAAGTCAACTCGGGTTAGGAGAAAGAAACCCTAAACCTTGAAGAGTGGCATTCAGCCACTTAGTGGTTAATTAACCTAAAAGAGGTTTTAATTTCCAATTAGGGTTAATTAAGGACCATTTTTATGTGAATAGGATGAATTTAAAGTATGAAGAAGTTTTAAGGTGGATAAAGAGACCTATTGATTTTTTTTAGGAAAATAATCCTATGGTGAAGAAGGAAATTATGGAAACTTAAGTCTAGAAGGTTGGAATTCGGCTACCATGTTTTAAATTAACTAAGAATGAGTTTCAATCCTTAACTAGGTTCAAATAATGATCCTAAATATGTAAGCAAAGTATAGTTAAGGTGTATGAAAGGTGGAATTTGAGGAAGTAGGTCATTCGTCCATTTAGGAATAAATTGTCCTAGAAGATTAATTAATTTCTACTTAGATATTAGTTGGTTTGGAATAAAAGAGACTTTAAAAGTTTGAGAGTCAATTAGACCTAATTATTAAGGTAGTGCAAAGGAGAACATAAGGTAATATATTTCAAAGGTTTATTAGAGGCATGATTAAGAAGGGTGGATATGACTTAAACTTGAAGTTAGAAGTTCACTAAGTAATTTGATCATAACATGCCTTAATGACTAGAAATTATAAAAGATTTGTGAATACTTAATACTTGAACTTAGAATAATTAGGATATGCATAAGACTTGAACAAAAAAGAACACAAAGAGAAACGAACTTGAAAGGTGTCATTCGGCCACCTAGATTAAGATGCTAAGACGTAAAATCTTAATGAACAAATATAAATTTGAGAAAAGGAAAGGATGAGAGGTAACTTAGAAGGATGAGTGATGTAAGTCCTTTGTGTGATTTCAACATCAAATCGAATTGAAGCATTAGATTAGTGGTCTAAATATGACATTATGCTATGTGATTTACCAATCAAATTTCATTATTAGTTATGAATGCTTACTATCTATGAATAAATAAATGATGGATGCTCATGAATGAGAAAGGAAGATGATCATGTATGAAATTATTATATGTTGATCATTGAGATGAAAATTCGAAACCTATATGTGCATTTCATATTGGTTGGAATTTGTTTGAGCATGCATAATTATCTGGAAGCTACTAAAATGAACATAAAGAATTTAAGGGATCACTAAAGCAAACATTATGTGAAAAAGTAAAGCTACTCTCTTTGTGCCTTATGTTCACTAGTATCCAGAGGGCCCTAAAAAGCTCTACTGAAGAGAAGCCTAAAGTTACTTCTAGGATACTTAAGTTTCTCCAAGAAATCCTTCTACTGTGAAGACTTAAGTTTCTTCACCATGTTATAAGGTGGTGACGACCACCCCGGAATGAGCTTATATCCTTAATTTTTAGTAGGAGGTGGAGTAGAGTCAGTGAGAAGATATTGTTTAACAAATTTAATACAAGCCTATGTCTTATTGTTTCTCCCTAAGATGGTGAAACTAGATTCATAAAGTGTCCCAAAAGTTGGACAAAGGAATGATAAAGACAAAGATAAGTAATAAAGAATGAAGTTTAAGGCATAGAATAATTGTATGTCAAATGATATCTTATGTGTGATCCCAAAGTTATGAATGATAATGAGACTGTATGTTGAGGCTCCACAGTTTATAAATGATAAGAGAAATGCATATTTAAGCACTCAAATGTATGTTTGATCATAAAATGTATCCACTTCAGAGAAATGTTTACAAAGAATTAAAAGTAACCTTTTATGCAAGAAATTTTCTGAAATAAATTGAAGTGGCTGGGATTTAAGTGATGACATTAGAACTAAGTAGAAAGTCTACTGAGAAACTTAGTTTCTCACCCCTACTTCTTCCCACTTTCTTCCCAGACATTCCGGACGTTGTTCGTCACGGTAGCAGATCACGTACTTGAAGAGGATGCGAGACACTCTATTTTGAAAAAGGTTTACATCGTACAAATATTAGCAATAGAATGATGCAAACATCCTAGATATTAGTTAGTGGAAATTTTCTATGTATTTACATATATAATGTGTATGATAGAATATAGTAAATATGTATGTAAATAAGGAAGGTTAACTATGTTTGTAATAACTATATGATAAGGCTCATGGGCCTAAGACTTATGGTCTATATGATATGTTATGTATAATTATTCTATGATATTTATGATATGCTTGAGTCTTGTGTATCCAATATATGTAAATGATAAACAGAAAGAAAAACTTAAACGCTTAGTATTCCTAAGGCTTTAAACGAACGTAGAAATCCGCTTAACGTTTTATTTTACCGCTACGCACATTTTATCGACGAGGCTTGCAGTTTATATCAAACAGTTTTTTTTAAAAAAAAACTTATCGTATTTTCATATAAGTATTTTTTAAAATGAATTCCGTATCATGAGATAATAAACTAAAAATGGAACCAAATGATCAACTTAAGCGTGAAATCGGTATTCGTTTTTAGGGTGTTATAAAAAAGGAAAGAGTGAACACCAAGTCTAAAAGCCTAGGCTAAGTGCAATCAGACACGAGTGAAGTTGAATGGAAACACTTAGAAGAATGGTAGGATTCCCTCTTTGATTGTTTTTGTATTTACTTAGCTTATAAGTAAGTTTTGATATAAGTTTGTGTAGGTGGAAGTTTGGAAGCCCAAGGAACCAAGGTGGAAGGAGTATTTAGCCAAGGGATTTTTGGAGACTTGAAGACTCATTTGTGACTTGTAATTAGATTAGATTATGTGTGGCATAATAGCAAGTGTAATAGGTTATGAGTTTGTAAATTTTTAGTGAAGTTGTAGTAGGATTTCTACCTTGTAAATTTTGTTTTGGCAATTTGTTGTAAAAGGACTTGAATAGTTTTCAACTTGGTGTAGGATACTCACAAGTGTGTGGGGTGTTTTGTTTATGTATACTTAGAGAAATAAGGGGGTTCTAAGTGATTATTTGAATTTTTAGGCTTAATATAATTAACCTTGTGTTTCCTTATTTTATGGGGTTAAAGGGGGCTAGGTACACTCCTAATTTTCCTCAAAAGTGTTATAGTTTTCCATAAACATGTGCTAAGGATATTGGACTTTCAATTCTCAGGTTTCTAGAGAGGTGAAACCCTACTTATTGTGTATTATGAGCTTGTGTGCTTGAAGTTATAAGGAGTTGTGTGCTAAGTGTTTAAACTCTTGTATGCATTTTCTTTTTCAAATCTGTGTGCTCGAGAGTTTTAATTTAAAGCATGAGTGAAAGTGAATCATCTCTTAGGCCTTAAATGGTTAAGCTAACTGTTCACCTAGAAGGGTTATTTCAAAATCAAAACAAAGCTTTAGAGGAACGCGTCGCTAAAATTGAAAGAGACTATTGTTCATATAGTGCTAAGGCCAGTAAATAAAAAAATAAGGAGACAAATGTAGGAAAGACGAGTATCATACTAAATTCGAAGAGACATCTCAAGATGATGTCAACTTCTTTGGTCAAAATAAACCTAAATCATATAGAAAGAGATGTGAACATTTAATTACTAAAGGAAAGAGATGTGAACACTTGATAAAATTGAAAGCAAAATAGAAATCCTAAATTAAAAAGAAAGAGATAAACTATAATTGGGTCCAAAGTTAAGAAACATTTTTTACACAAAATAAACTATTTTAAAAAAAAATGAAAATGAAACAAAAGTAATTAAAATTTTTAAAATTTATGTTATAAGTTAGTTTAGAGTTAGTTAAAATAGTTATTTAAATTAATTAAATTTTGATAAAATTAGTTAGGAAATGAGTTAAGTTAATTTACCTATAAATAAGAGAAAATAAAAAAATAAAGAAGGATTCATTTCCTGAAATTTGGGGAAAAGCTTAGAATTCTTCTTCTATGTCTCTCTCTCGGTTTTAAAGGCTCTATTCTAAAATTGATTGAAAGCTTCTTTCTCTCTTAGATTATGCGTATTATTGGAAAAGGAGAAAATCCTGAAAAACATTAGGTTATGAAATCCACAAAACTCTTCAAATTCTTTGGTTAATTCTTGAAAGGATTTATAAAGGTATGTTCAATTAATTATTGAGATTTTTATTCAAATTCAATTTTACATTACAATTAAAAATTTATAATTATCCTCTTACTTGATCAATCGCTTATTGACAATCAAGTTGGCATGATTTTTGGTTGAGATTTTTTATTTTGTTTTAGTTTTATATTCAAGTAGATACAATTATAAATCTATTCTTTTGTCTGAGTAATTATTTTTATCGCCATAAATCACTCTTAATGTCATAGTTTTATTGAAGTTATGGTAACAAGTATGAGCTCATAATGGTTATGTTCATGAAATACATCTAATATAGTAAAAAGTATGTTCATATCTAAAGCACACATATACATATTGTTAAATCTCTTTCATAATTTTTTTTATATGATATCCAATATATGTATGTTGTCTAGATGTACACAATATTGAGTTACAGATATACATGTTTTCGCTTTCTTTTGTCATCATTCATAACACTAACATACATATTGTCTTAATTGAATCATCACACAAATATTAGGACCATCCAGTATAAATTCGTACACACAACCTTACCAAGCATGCAAGAACATCTTGAGCTCTCTATCAATAGAAATCCCCACACATAAGCCCATTTTCACTAATAACCAATAGTTACATCCCACAAATACATACACTTCAACCACAATTATTTAATTATGGACATTCAAGCATCACCAACATCAACGCATACCATTCTCATCATCCAAATAATACTTCAACACACACATATGTCACTTACTCTATATAAATGTCTACTCTAGTCTTAGTTACAAAAGTAAGAAATTAATTAAACTAAATTAAAAATTAAACATGACAAAGACCCTAGAATTATCCTTTCCTTAAGCTATTAGAATATGTCTTGTACTCTTCTCCCATTCCTATTTAGATATTTCCACAAACATCTAGTGTTAGTCATAGCATGACCCCTACACACTTTCATTTCCTCTTCTACCTCTAGTATCATACTTTCTCCACAACAAGCAAAGAAGGAATTTGAGAAAAAAAACTAAATAATTATTCTAAAAAATCATCATCAAATCTCTCCCCAACTTTTACCAAGCCAGTACTATAACTCGGAACCTCTTATCAAATCATCAAATTTACAAGCTAAATATATGGAGTTCAAAAACTCTTTAAAATTGAGCAGAAGACCAAGAGGTTACATGAAAGGGATTTTAATTAAAATAAAATAAATATCCACTCGAGCACTACCCTCGCTAGAAATATTCTCTCCACTACCACTGTGGAAGTTCCCATCTTCTTCTTCACGACTTCCGTCAATAGCTCTGAATTCCTTCCTCGACATCCTTCTCATTCCATGATAATCCAAACCCAAGAAGTCTAGAACAAGCTCTCAGTCCCTCCACCCACTCTTCTCCATCTCTCTGCTCTAAGCAATAACAGTGTTTCCCTTCACTTTCTCCATAACCAAGGCATTAATTCTCAACCTTGGCTTGTTCTTCACCGCCACCATCGTCGTAGGCAATGATAGTTCCCCAAGCCCGTTTTCCTTATCACCAAAATCTCCCCAAAGACCATCGAAAAGGTTGGGCCTTTTAGTGGTCTTTGTTATGAGATTTTGGATCTTCTTCTTGGATCCAATAAAATTTGTTGTTCTCCACCATGGCCTGGCAGCATCGCTCCCCTCCCCCAAAACCTTTTACATGCATGCTCTGCTCTCCTTGTTCCCTCATTCATCTTCTCTCTTATCCCTCTCATTGTCACCACTGTCGTGGATGGCGATGGTTTTTCCTCGCCCAATGCGGCAAAACGATGCCCCTTCCACCCTCTTCTCAAACACTAACTCCTTATCATTTCCCTAACCCTACATCCCCCAACATTTCTCTCATGTCTAAAATGAAAAACATATTCCCTCCCCTCATTCAGCTTAAGTTGATTTAAAGTTAATAAATTTTAATCTCCAATATTCATTAAAATTAACAAACAATAACATCAACTTGGGGTATGGTCTGGGGATAGCTCACTTAAGGATATTTGTGCTTCCTGAGGTTTGGATCTTGCTAAACCCTTTCTTTCATCTAATTAAATTATCTTTCTTTAAATTTATTTTAAATTTATAATTAGCATTGCTAATCATAATTAATGAACTTAATTCAGCATGCTCCAGAATTTTTGAAAAGAAATTTTTTATTATATAACAATATTCAAATTCGTTTCTTTTAATGACTAATTTGGGTCAAATCTATTTTTCTTTTATATTTAAATTAGATTAATTCTAACATACCTCATAAAACAGAATTAGTCTTCCTTCTTATGAGTTTGGTTTAAATTAAAATTAAAATATAAAAAGTCAAAATCTTAATAAGAAAATTAAATGAAAACAAAATATCATTTTCAAACAAACAATCCATTATTTACAACTTTCTTATGTATATTTTACTTTCTTCTTCTTTTTACTAAAATATAAATTTTTTTATGATGAAATTAAATTTTTTTTACTCATTATTTTATAAATTTTTTCTCTAGACATCACGCAACGAGCTCTTAATACAGACATGTAGCCTACCCTGTTGTCTACTATTTTGAGAATCATATAGATCTCAATACAATCCTCGTTTGTCTCGAACCTTATGCATATGTGGGTTTAGAAGATTATTTAAATGGTATTTTAAATATTTTATACTTTCAATTAATATTTTTAATTAAAATATCATGTTGATCTTACTTCATTAAAATTTCAAAAATAATAATTTAATATTTTAAAATCATAAATCCCATGAAACGAAATCTCTTAATACAGTCGTATAACATACCCTATCGTCTACTATTTTGAGAATCGTATAGGTCCTAGTACAATCCTTATTTGTCTCGGACCTTGTGCACATATGGGTTGAATATTTTTATTTAAATATTCAAGATACTTTCAAACAGTCACCAAATTCTCTAAAATTTCCACTTTCACAATCTCCAAAGATCAAGTCTTTCACTAGAACTATGTAACCTTGAGTTTTCCATTGCACCAAGGAATATGCAAGAGTAAGATCAAATCCTCTGAGGCAATTTTCCATAAAACTATTTATTTTTATTCTATTTAATAGATCAAATAATTTTTAAAAATATTAAAATTACAAACTTAATTTAAGGATACTGTATTTTGGAACGGACGAGTAAGGTGTTAATACCTTTCCTATTTGTAATGAACTCCTGAACCTAAAACTATTTCTTTGTTGAGGTTTTCCCAAATGTTTTACCTTTTAAGTAAAATTTGGTGATGACTCCACAATTCTAAACATTCTAAAATTTTTCGAATTCGTCATTTCGTTGTAATTTGGGTTGTGACAAGAGAACTCATACTAGGATTAAAAAAGATCAACTTTGAGAGAAATGTCATTATCCAAAGATAGGCCATACTCTCTATTAAAAGGAAACTCATCAAGTAGGACACGTCACTTATGAGAGGGAAGTCATAAGAGTATAGATAAAGAACCACTTAGGCATATAAATCATAGAAGTAGGATATGCATCCTTCTATGCATAGACATAGAATTTCTTCTATGGATAACTTAGAAGAAGGACCTCAGAGGAGTAGGCATAGTTTTAGAGATAGAAACCCTAAGGGTACAAACCATCACCATGACTATTTGAATAGGATCAAGGTCAAAGTGCCTAAATTCTAAGGGAGGGATGACCCCGAGGCCTACCTTGATTAGGAACTTAAGGTAAACAAACTCTTCTCCAGTTATTGTATTAAAGAAAAGAAAAATGTTAAGTTAGCATCCCTTGAGTTTAGTGATTTTTCCCTCATTTGGTGGGATAAACTAAACAAGGAGAGGTATAAACTCTTAAGGAATGGGAAGAGATGAAGCACATTATAAGAGAAAGATATATGCATCCCTCTTACATCAAGGGATGCACAATAGACTTCATAGGCTAACTTATATCACCCTAAAAATAAATATTAATTTTACGCTTAGGTCGTTCATTCGATTTTATTATTAGTTTGTTATCTTATGATGTGAAATCTTTGGAAAATACTTATTAGAAAAAATACGGTAAAAATAAAATTCTTTTCTAAAAAATTTTGATATAAGTTGTGAGCCTCATCGATATAGGGTTCGTGATAGTAAATAAATTACTAAGCATTCCTGTGCATGTATAGGTTATTTCCATTATAAACTTCTTCCTTTGTTTTAATTATCTCTAATCAGCAGTAAAGCAATCTAAACATAACCTATATATACTTCTTATAGCTATTTATATAATTAGTACAACTCATATGAAATACTAAGTTATGACTCTCTGTAAGTTGTTTAAAATAAGATATACAAGGGCACCAGTACTCTCTCACAATTTACAACAATCCATAACAGTCATATATTATGCATTATTTGGTAGGTCCAAACTTTCGCCATTGCTACAGATATGAAAACCCTAAGGCTCCTACTTCCAGCTTATGTGATTAGTCTCTACGAACATCATCGTCTTCTCAAACGACACCATTAGGGTTTGCAAAAGAAAATGGTGGAAGGGGGAGTGAGAAACTAAGTTTCTCAGCAGGATCTTACCCTAAAGTGAATGACATTATTCTCATCCTAACCACTTTAGCTTATTTATGAAAAAAATGTCAAGCATAAAAGTTTCTTCCTTATTTTAGAAATATTTTATTTTCTAAAGTGGTTCCACCTTAATTATGGAAGGGTTCATGACAAACGCAATCGCAAACATCATTCTTAACATGTTTTACCTTATCAATATGTTGCAGCATAACATCAGGATGCTACCTGACATATTAACATCTCTTGTCATACACATAGTCATGCTCATATGAAACATAACATCAAGATATTACTTGACATATTAATATTTCCTACCAAACACTCAAACATGTTCACACGAACATAACATCAAGATACTACTTGACACAATAATATATAAAACACCATTATACTCTTAATGACATATTATTAAATATTTTTCAAGCATTATTAGCTCTTTCACACACATACTCAACATTTATTATTAGAATATGAGATCACATGGTCTTCACCACAAACATGGATAGCCCTATAATTTCCACACATGCACAAGTCCCTCACTTGTCACTTTTCAAGTATGTGCTTGTCAAGTTTATTTTACTTTGAAGTTCCATGGATTTTAACATCAGTAGTCCCAAACTTTTCACATATGCATAAGTCCCTGGCTTGGAACTTTTCAAGTATGTGTTTATTAATTTTATTTTCACACACTCACTGTGTCTTACATCATTCTCTTAACAAATCAAGAACATTATCCATACACTTTAAGTTCTTCATTATGTACTCACAACATATAATACATTACTCTCTAAGACATCAAGAGTAACAACATTCATGTTTAATCATCCCAATCAATATGCCATGCACATTTAGTCACTAATCACAACTACTTTCACATATGATCATCATACAAGACATCTTTCATGAGAAGTCATCATACATCTCATATTGCTCTTGTGTACTCATAAAGATATACAACAAGTTGACATAACATTCTCAAACAAATAATCATCTTCTAAATCAAGACATACTTAAGCTTGTCGTAAATCCTTGGGCAACATAATCACATACGTCCATAACATGTCCAACTTGCTTAATTCATAACATTTTATGATAAATCACTCATGGGATCTTATTCCACTCATCCTCTAAGTTATCTCTCAATATTTTCTTTTCTCAAAGGTTAATTTGTTTCATTTTATTTCATGAAAATCATGATACTTTGAATTTCTGCTTAGGCGGCCATATTATACCTCTTGATTTATTTATTCTTTGTATGGTTCAATTTGCATGTCTTATGCATAACCTAATTAAATTAGGTTTAAAAGTCATGTTTCAATAAGATTTTAACTCACTTGCATACATTTAGTCTCACATGGCTGAATGGTACCTTGTGAACACCCAATTATGTCCGAGACTCCATCTAATCAGCTGTAAATAAACAATAGTTTATGAAAAGAAAAAGAAAAAATAAAAAAGAAAAAAAGTGAGAAAAGTCCAATAATAGAAAATTGAAAATAAAAAGATAAAAGCAAAATTAAATAAAACAAAACATAAGCAACATAATACTAATAAATAAATAAACAAAAAGGAAATAAATGGAACGAAAAGAGTAATAATAATAAAAACAAAAGCAAAAAGAAAAGAGAGAGAAAGAAAATAATAAAATATAATAAAAAATAACAAAATAATAAAAGGAAAGAAGTGGAAAAGAAAGGCTGGAAAAGGTGGGGGAAGAAAAAGAAGAAAAGACAAAAAAGGAAAAACAGAAATGAGAGGGAGGGAGGGGGACAAAAGATAACAGAAAGCGAAGACGGATATTGGGGGGATTTCCTTAAGATTTCGGGAGCTTTTTCTTGATCCCAAATTTTTGGAATCCAGAAAAGAAAACGCTCTACACCGTTGCTACTCTCCTCCTCCTGCTCCTGGTGATAATCGATCTTTGGTGAATCTAGATATCGTTGTAGATTTAGCCATTAGTTCTTGGCATTTGGAGTAATCGATTCTGTTTGTGGAATTTGCTCGCTGAGGTTAACTCCCTTTCTCACTTCCATCCGTTTATACTATTGGTTCATTAGTTAGAAACGAGATGAATCTTACCTCCGTTAGCATTTTTCGTGGTTATATTGAATGAAATTAAATTGTTATGACTCCGTTTGACACTTATTTGACTTACTCACTAAGAGTGAAGTGAATCTCACATCTGTGTGTGGTGTTTGCATATGAATGAAACAAAACTATGGTGCTGAAATCGTTATATTTTCCATTCAATGTGTTTTGTTTTATGTGCTAAAAATAAAGAGGAATAACTAATTAGAATCTTGATTAGTATACTGAAAATTGTCACTCTAGAAGTCCAACCCGTGTATGCACGAACAGAAATGAAACTGAATTTGGGTGCTGAAATTGTCATTGAAAACTTATGACAAGTGGATCAGTTATAGACCCCTATTCCCAAGTTATTGAGTGCTTGAGTTCGGCATTTAGTGTCTCTGTTTTGAAGCAAAATGGGAAATCCTCTTAAACCCAGGAGCCGATCGCCATCTGGAACTCCATGGGTGAGGTTGCTAAGGAGTCATAGTGAGTTAGTCCTTGTAGGTGTTTTAGTCACGTGTTACAGGATTGGTCGCAAATGCACACATTTAGCCAACTTGCCGTATTGACAACTAGAGTCGACCCCCCACCCTCCATCCGAAACAGCCTCATGCAAATCATTATACCCTGTGTAATGCTAATAAGACTAGGAAAGATATAGGAGCAAACCAGCACCTAATATCAGTTGGCCAACAATAGGCGAGAAAGGACAATAGCAGGTCCGACCATAGGAAATAGGACTCGTGTGCCTCTACGTCTTAACTTTGAAACTCCTGATGAGCTTGTCAGAATGGCCGTTAACGAACACTATGTCCAAATACCCTAATGGATTTGGCCCTCATGACTTCCATAGCTCTGGCCCTGCAGAGGACATGAGCTCCTCGCCAACTTTTCAACCTGGTTCCCCCGAGTTATGTATTGTCGGTTGCGCATGTGCTGGCAAAAACAGCGTGATATTGTCGATAAATTTAAGCTCGGTAGAGTGGCAAAAGTTCAGTTAGGAACGCGACTCTCTGGTGCCAAGGCAGATTCCCTTGATGGGTAGGGAAGTCGGAGTACAAGGTTCCGGTAGGAGTACCTCGCCATCTATTACTGTAGCTCGCCATGCCTCCCCGCCTGCTGGCTAAACTAGGTCTCATGATTGTGAAAACCCACGTGAAGGGAAAAAGAACAGGCGTGTCCTATGTTTGGCACGTTTTGATCAACCAGTAAATACACTAAGCAGCCCATCGTTCTTCAAGATAGAGGCATAGTGATCTTTGCAAGGACGGATATATGAAAGGAATCAGATTTGAGAAGAAAACACAGTAGCGGTGGAAAGGATAGGTTGGAATAAAGAAGAAGAAGATGAAAAAGCTACAACATCAACTCCTTTTCTCACTCACGTTCACGCACACACTCACAACAAACGCAAACCCTATGCTTCCATTTCCCTTATTCTCCTAATGCCACCCTTCGTCCTTGCATTCCTCTTCTTCTCTTTCTCTCTAACGCTAACATCAACGTCACACCTTGCTCGTCCTCTCGCCAAACTTCCCCACCTTGTCATTCTCCTCATTTCCTTCGATGGTTTTCGTTTTGGCTACCAGTTCAAGGCTCACCTCCCAAACACCCCGTCGTTTGATCCAAAATGGAACAGAGGCTGAAACCGGCTTGATTCCCGTCTTTCCCGCTCTTACTTTCCCAATCACTACTCCATCGTTATCGGTCTCTACCCTCCCCACCATGGAATCATTAATAACTTCTTTGTCGACCCTATCACCAGCGATAAATTCACCATGGCCAGCCACGAAGCTAAGTGGTGGCTCGGCCACCCTCTTTGGGAAACCGTTATCAACAGTGGCCTCAAAGTCGCCGCCTACTTCTGACCCAGCTTCGAGGATCCTGCACTTGTTGTTACCAAGATCAATAAAGGGTTGAACTTTGGGAAGGTTAAAAGAGGGGCCAGATTGAGGGTGTACCTGAAGGAAGCCCTGCCTCTGCGGCTACATTATGCAGCTAGTGATCGGATTCCACCCATTATTGGTCTGGTTGATGAAGGGTTTAAGATTGAGCAGAGAAGAACGGGTAACAAGGAATGTGGCGGGGCACATGGTTATGACAATGCATTCTTCTTTATGAGGACCATTTTCATTGGACACGGTCCTCAGTTTGCAAGAGAGAGGAAGATACACTCCTTTGAGAATGTTGAGATCTATAATTTGGTCACTTCCATCCTCAACATTAAGGGTGCGCCTAACAATGGATCTGCCTCCTTTCCAGAATCTGTTCTTCTACCACATGCTTAAGTAAAATTGAATTACTGAATATTGGATGCTGATACCCATGCAAGTTGGGCGTCGCAACATGAGAACCGCCCCATGCAAAAAGGCAAGGTGCATTAAATCGGACACGGGACCTACCAATAAGTCCTATTTGAAATGGAGAAAGTGGCCTTACCCCCGTACACGTGTATATAATTGGTAGAATGTAAATTACAAGATTTAAGGGATCATATGGCTAAGCGCACGACCTATGACCTAGGTTCCCATTTCGAGCCCTACACTTTACAATTATGTTTTAATTCTCCTGCACATTACGTAGAAGTTGCTGGTAGACCTCCCCGCCACCTCATCCCTGGGCCACTCTGAGATTAGGATGCAATTCGACTAGGCCAAGCTAATTAGGAATAATGGTTACCTTCTATTTACAATTTTTAATTGGACTCCCTAAATTTATATACAAATATCTAACTAATCTTCTTACCTTAATTAGACTCCTTAAAATGTCCAACCGATCCTCTTAATTTACAATTAAGGTGTAGTTCTGAGTGGAGACTAAGCTTTTCGCTATTTAGGTCAAGCCAAATTTTAAATCAAATTGATTTCATTTTAAATTAAGACTAATCCTCTATACCAAATTCAAGTAGAGTTTATTTTATTTTAGGTTAAGTCCATTAATGATTATAGTCTCACGCGACGAGTCCTGAATACCAACTGGTAGCTCTTCCTACTATTCGGTGTTTGGAAACTCGTGGGGATCCCTGTCAGCCTTAGTTGTCTAGGATCCTGTGCATATGTTGACCCTGAAAAGGTTTTTCAAATAATAAAATTGTTTTCTACAAAATTCTTAGTTTCACACAACGAGTCCTAAATACCAACTAGTAGCTCTTCCTACTATTCGGTGTTTGGAAACTCGTAGGGATCCATGTACAGCCTTAGTTTTCTGGGATCCTATGCATATGTGGGCCCTGAAAACTCTTTTCAAATAATAAAATTTTCTACAAAATTCATGGTTTCACACGACAAGTCCTAAATACCAACTGGTAGCTCTTCCTACTGTTCGGTGTTTGGAAACTCGTATGAATCCTTGTACAGCCTTAGTTGTCTGGGAACCTGTGCATATATGCACCTTGGAAAAGCTTTTCCAATAATAAAATTGCTTTCTACAAAATTCTCGGCTTCACGCAACGAGTCCTAAATACCAATTGGTAGCTCTTTCTACTGTTCGGTGTTTAGAAACTTGTATAGATCCCTGTACAGCTGCAGTTGTCTGAGATCATGTGCATATCTGGGCCTCAAAAAAGCCTTCCAAATTTCTTTCTAAATAATTCTCAGTTTCTCGCGACGAGTCCTAAATACTAACTAGTAGCTGTTTCTACAGTTTGGTGTTTAGAAACTCGTGGGGAGTCCTCGTACAACCTTACTTGTCTAGGACCCTGCGCATCTGTGGGATTAAAAGCTGTGCACAATGTCCATGTTGCTTCTAAAATTATCTTTCAAAATTCTTTTGACTTCCGAACATCAAGTCTTCGAAACAAACCAGAACTACGTAAGCCTTAAGTTTTCCATTGCACCAGGGAATACGTAGGAGCAGGATCAAGTCTTGTCAGGCTATCTTTCCATCAACTTATTTATTGTCTATTCTAATTAAAGGGCTCAAATAGTTTTCAAATAAATCACACACTCAGTTTACGGGTACTATTGTTCGAAACGGGAGAGTATGGTGCCTAATACATTCCCAATTCGTAACCGACTCCCGAACCTAAAATCTCTTCCTCAAGTTAGGGTTTTTCCAAGTCTTTTTCCCTGAAATAAAAATTTGGTGGCGGCTCCACTTAATCCAATAAAATTCTTTCAAAATTTTTAGCGAGTTCGTCGTCTCGTTGTAATTACGGTTAAAACATACCCATACCATTACCAAACCTCTCTTAAACCCTTATTTCTATTATTTTTCATGGTGAGCATCCTTATTACACCTTAATTAAGGTTTTAAACTCATTCTCCCTTAATTAAACTCGAGATGGCCAAATGTTCTATGTTCACTTTTATCCTATAATTGGTTTCCAATCATCTTCTTAAATCCTCCTAAAATCCATTCTTAAATCTTAACAATATTTTAGGCTAGTTTATTTAGCACTTTTCAATTTTATTTCTTAAACTTACTTAGAATCTTCTTGGAAACTTAATTGAGGTTTTTAACTCAAACTTCTCTTAATCCTTCAGAAGTGTCTGAATACATGCATTTAAATCTTAGGGCATGATGGTTCACTTTTCTTTAATTTTTGAAGATGATTCCTACTAATTAAGGTTTAGGGCCATTACTCATTACCAAGTTTAGAAGTTTTTAAAACTTATTCTTCATTATTAAGAGCTATGGATGAATGGTTATGTTTTAAGTTCACAACTCCATTAATCATTCTTACTCATCAACTGATACCTTCTTGATTCAAGCTTAAGTCTTAATTAAAGTTTTAATTCCACCTATTTTAGTCATTATGGCCAAATGGTCATCCTAACCATTCCAAAATATTTTTTACACTTTTATTCTTTTTAATTTACATGCTAAAGATCCTTGATTAATCCTAATCAAGAATTTAAACCTAATTCTCCTTAATTAGTCAAGGGGTGGTCGAATTGCACCTTTTTAGAATTTAGGGCACTTTAGTTCAATTCTTCTTCTTTTAAGGATTAATTCATATCCATTAGAACTAGTCTCATGATTTAGATCATTCTTAGAAATTTTTAGAGCTTTTACCCTAATTAACCAAAAGTGGCCAAATGCTCCTCCTTGATCATTCAAGGTCTTTTTCTCAAAATTTATTTTTATATGAGCTTTGTTCCATGGTTTTGTGCAATTGCAGCCCCAATAACACTTAAGTCCATTAATACTTAACATTTCTTCATAGCTTATATTATGGTTAATGAAGGTTCTAAGTGTCTTATGAAGCTTGTCTCATTTTTGGTCCCAAAACTCCATTTTGCTCATGGTAGATCTTAAGTCTAAGTCCATGTCAAGCTCTTAGGACTTGTGATAAAAAAATTTATAGTATTTCAAGTCATTTAACCCATGAGATCAGATCTGGACCTTTAAGCATAATATCTTATAATATTGATAAAATCTCGAAATTTCAAGCTTTAAGCATAAAAATCTCAAAGATAGTATTTTTATGACAAATAAGTATAGATCCATTAGATCCACTCCGAGATCCATAAACCCCACAACATGAATACTTCAAAAAATTTCCTCATGAACTCTCTAAACTTTCCAAAGCATCAAAATGGATTTTTAAATAATTTTAACCGATTAAATTACTTCCAAGGTGGCTAGAAGCACTTTAATCCATCCAAACTTCACTTTAACTTTCAAAAATCACTAAAAATGGGTGATGTGCATATTTAACCATTCAAAGGTATCATTGAGCTCTAATTAGTTCAAACAAAATTATGTCCATGGGTCTTAGAAAAAGGATCCACAAAAAGAAGAAAACAAACCATAAAAGTCAAGATTTAAAGCTTAAAAACGTAAGTAGTAAAATCCTACTTGATGAAGACTTAGTGATTATTTTTTGGTAAGGCTTCTTTGGATGATCTTTCCCTCTTTAGATGGTGCACAAAACCACTCCCAAGTGTGGTGGTGGGGCTTGGTAGTTAGGTGTTAATTTAGCTTAAACTTCAAAATGGAATTTAGGCTTAAGGTGTAATCTTTGGGTCTTTGGGTGGATTAAGCTTTGATAAAATTTTGAGAGCTTATCCAAGTGTTTATAAGGTTGGAACAGCAAAAACTGATCCCCCTCATTGGTGTCCCTAAGCAATTTCATCCACTTAGGGCATGTGGGAATCAAATTCCCACTTAAGGGAATTTTGGTAATTTTGTATGTAATCTGTATTATCTAAAATAAATCTAAAGTAAAGAACTATCATTTTAGGATAAGATTAATGTTAATAAGGCTGAGTTTGTTACTAATCATGTTTATCTTGCCCTAAGAATGGTTAATTTTAATTAATCAAGGTTAATTAGCCTTAACCATGGTTAAAGAAATCTTAACATTTATTCTTTTTGTCTTTTGTGATTTTTACTTGTGTTGATTTCATTCGGTGACTCATCACCATGCTTTCCATATGAAAATTTTGTGTACTCCATGTGGGTCCCATTTTTGGTTTCTTCCTCGTACTTTTTGTGCTCCCAACCTTTCAAGGGTATTTTCACAATTTTTTCAACATTACCCAAAAAGTTCCCAAAATTGTTCCTTTGATAATTCTAATATTTTTTAGTTTGTTCCCAAGTTAATCTAAGATCATTTGATATTTTTCTTGGAACTGATTAGTTTTGTATAAAAAGTAAAGCGTTCTAGGGGTATTTTGGGTGTTTTGGAGTTTTCTAAGGGTGTTTTGATCTCTTCTTTGTTTTCTAAGTTTTTCTCATTATCTTTGATCATTCTTGATGTTTTATAATCCTTTAAAGTATCTTTTAACTCTTTTGTTTTATATTTTTCTTGCATATTATTTGGGTTGTCCAAGTGTCGAAGCATTTTCATTATTTATTGGAAATTCTCTAATTTCCTTAGAGATTTTAGGGAAAAGTTTTATAATAATTTATTTATTAGTCATGCAACATAAGAAATAAATTTTGGATGTTACATAACTTAGGGATATATGAGTGTGGATGAGTCCTACAAAGAAATGGAAATAGCAATCATTAAGGCTAATTTAAATTAAAGTGAGGAAGCCACCATGGCTAGATTCTTATATGGCCTTAAACCTGAAATTAGGAACATAGTTGAGCTTCACCACTATTTAAATTATCATCAAGTCCTTAAGGTAGAACAATAGATGAATAGGAAAAGTAAGGACAAGTTCACCTCATATAAGTCTTCTACATAAGAACAATGAAAAGAGAGGAGGAAAGAATTAAATTTCAAAACTAAGGAGATTAAGGATACCAAGGACTCTAAGGAGTCCAAGGGAAAAGAACCTAACATACCCTCAGGAAAATAATCCTCCATTAAATTTTTTAAA
Organism: Canavalia ensiformis; assembly: GCA_026541065.1. Taxonomy (NCBI): domain Eukaryota; kingdom Viridiplantae; phylum Streptophyta; class Magnoliopsida; order Fabales; family Fabaceae; genus Canavalia; species Canavalia ensiformis. The sequence continues at coordinate 163,580 of JAMKYM010000718.1, forward strand.
TTCCTAGGAAGAGGTCACATAGTCTCTCAATGTCCCAACTAGGTTAGTTGTACAAATGTAGCTAAAACTAGGTTAGTTTCCAAACTAGGTTTAGAAACCATTCCATATGTAAAGCCATATACAAGTTTCAATGACTTAGTGAGAATGGAGACCTTTTGATAGATAGGCAGGTTTTAATAGCTTTTGTCATAAGTAGGTATGTGGACAATGTCACATATGATGTTATTCTCATAGAGATCAGTCATATGCTAAACCTAAATCCTAAACCCTAAACCCTAAACATCATAAGCTATTGGGAAGGTCATGGTAATATGGTAAGGATGTCGATCATTATCAACATTCCAATAGGTACTCATTCTTGTTTAAATTATAGAGAATTACCCTAGTACCTTTACCATGTAGTAAGGTTTATAAAGACTAAATGCAAATAAGATAAAAAAAATAAAAAGAGGAAGAAAAAAATAAAAAAACTTAAAAATAATAAAAGAAAAAGATGAAGAAAAGAGAGAAGGTAAGTAAAGTCTCCAACTCTCTTGAAAGAAAGAATGATGTGAGAGAAATACTCCTAATTAGGAAATTAAGAAATAGAACTGTTGAACTCCTAGTCTTCTACCATACCCCTATATAATTGGGGCACCATTGTTGCATTCATTATTAAGGATTGTATGCCTAGAACAATTCATATAACTAAATTTTCACCTTATTCTTATGTTTCCTATAATGTTAATACATTTTCAAATATTAAGGTTCCTTACTTGATTTATGATAATGCGCATCTAGGATACTTAATTTGTATGTGATCCCAAATATAAATGACAATGGTGTACCTTCCATGTTAGTATTGAGTGGATCATATGATAAGGTAGGTTACATCATGTTCACTTGGTCATAGTTGAACCCCATGTGCATATCACATATGGGCATGATTCAAATGTCTAATTCCTTATTGTGTGATAAACTTCCACACTTACATCATTATTTGCCTCATAATAAAATGTCATTGTTACATCAAGGAGTGAGTCATTTATAAATTATTTTAAGGAAATTTTTAGGTATAAGAATAACCTCTCTTTAGGAAAAAGAAAATTGATGGTAGCCTGTCAGTATACCTAGTCCATGTTTGTTAACAACTATAACTTGTGAGTAGTCTTAATCTCTTATTTCTAATAAGTTCTACCAGTATAGTCTTATAACTGTTTGACAAGTTCAGGAGGTTAGTCTTTGATCATAGCATTATTTTTTATTTTGTGTCCTTAATAATATCTTCTCTTATGTTCTTATATGTGTTCTTGTTTTGTAGATAATGCTAAGTTTATACATTTGAGAACGAATACTTCCAATGGAGGAGGAGCTGATGGAGAGGTCCCAGCTACAAAGGATGATTGGGTCTATTAAGCCCAAGGGCACATGCTTATGCTCTTGAATGGAATAAACTAGTTTATAACTTTTTTCTTGTAATAGATTAGGGTGCCCCTCATTGTATAGGCCCTTGGACACCATTTTCTTGTACTTTTTCTTCAAGTTTGGACATGTAGCCTTAAGATTGAGCATGTAGCTTTAGGTTTCTAAGTTTTGAGCCTTGGAAACCCAATTTCGGAAGCATAGGGCATCCAAGGAAAGACTTGACCAAATTTCCCATGCCCATAGTTTATAAATAGGAACCTTGTAGGTCATTTTCATAATTTTGGTTCATTTTATACAATTTTATTTTTGAGTGAAACATAACAAATATGAATTCTCTCTCTCTCTCTCTCTCTCTCTTTTTCTTGAGTTTAGACTCAAGATTTTCCTTATCAATAGAAGATGTTCCATTATGGCGGAATGCAGGCTCATCATCCTCTCTTCCATAAAGGTTGTGGTACCTCTACATTACCATAAATCTCTTCTCAATATTATCTTCTTTTTCTACTTTCTTTTATATTTATTTTACTCTCCAAATTTACATATGTTAGTGTAGCTTTTTAGATATATTTGAACCAAATCTTATAGATTTAGATCTATTCAATTTAAAACTACATTCACATTTCCATAAAAAATGAACTATTTTTATTCAAAAATAAACTATTTTTATTCAAAAATAAACTATTTTTATTCAAAAATAAACTATTTTTATTTAAAAATTAGCTAATTTAAAAATAATCTAGATCCACCACTATTTCTTCTTAAAAACTTATGCAAGCGAATAAGCATGATTTAATCTAAACAAAATATGGCCAACTCAATGGTTAATTCCAATTTACAATTGAAATATGAGTAAAATTCAATATGGCCAAAGAAAACATCAACTTCTAGTTGAAAAATGTCTTTTCAACAAACTTTTGTTTACAAATTAGCCTAGATTACTCGTAGGATCTAGAAATTGGTTGGAAAAAGGCATGATTGAAAATATATTCTTTGAAAGAAAGATTCTAAAAAGCTTCAGGATCAAATTTCAACCGAGTTGCAAGGCATCAATTTCAAACTAAGTTGGAAAGAGATTTTTCAAACATTACTTTTTCAATAAAGCATTGTTATAATAAAACATCATTTTGATGAAATATATATTGAATAAGTTTTATCGCATGATTGATTTGGACTATTTTAAGCTAAAGATGAAGGATATGTCTAATTTGAAGATACCGTAGGAGTAGTTGCATGCGATAAAATCATGTAAAATAGGTAAATACACCGGTAGAAAAATAGCTTTTTATAACAGGATTTTACGTTGGTTATTCGCCAACCGATGTAGAAAAAAGGCGGTGGCATTTTTGTAAATAAATTAGACACTTTCTACATCGGTTACTTCATAACCGATGTAGAAAAACAGGCGGTGGCATTTTTGTAAAAAAATTTAAACTTTCTACATCGGTTGCTTTATAACCGATGTAGAAAGTGACTTTCTACATCGGTTATAAAGCAACCCATGTAGAAAGTGAGACTTTCTACATCGATTGAGTAGTGTAACCGATGTAGAAAGTTCTTTTTACGTCGGTTCTCTGAAACAACCGACGTAGAAAGTTTATTTTCCCTCCTCTTTAGCTGATGCGACCGTTGTCGTCCTCATAAGTGTAAACACTTGATTCCTGCCCTAACTCAGTTCCTCTAAGCTGCCGTCGTTCGTTCTCAAAGTCGCCGTCGTCCGAACGCGAAGAGCGTCGTCGTTGTCGAAGCACGCCGTCTTCGTCAACACCATCGTCGTCGTCTACAGCGTCGTCTACACCGGTATGTAGCATTCTGGCTCTCTGTTTAGGTCTTTGTTTCTGTTTCTGCATTAGTTGTTAGCCTTAGCCTGTTTCTGTTTAGGTCTCTGTTTTTCCTTAGCCTTACCCTTAGCCTTTGCCGGTTACTTTGGCTGGAGTTTTCTTCTTTTCCTAATCCAATACAGAAACTTTTCACTTATCAAGTATAAGTTAATAAAAATTATTGAATATCATAATACGCTTAGTGATATAGTCCTCAACTCCACCTCATATGAGGCTAGCTTAGTGATATACACAATAAGCTTATTTCTCCCATAGCTACACATTGCTTATGCATTGGCTAAAATGGGGACAAGGAAGGGGGTGATTTGATCAGTGTAAGTTATAAAATGATGAAGAGCTGCACATGATGTCAAAAGAAGGGAAGTTTCTCTTGGCATGCCATTGTTGAGGCTGTTTTGCCTTAACCTTAGCCTGTTTTGCTTGTACCCTTAGCCTTAGCCTGTTTCTGTTTTTCCTGTACCCTTAGCCTGTTTCTGTTTCTGTTAAGGTTGCAATTTGCAATGGATGTGAGGGTGGAAGAGGAAGCTTTTATAGAAAAACTTTGAGGAGAGAGCTTTAGTCATTCAGGTTGGCAGATTAGGTTGTGTTAAAGTTGTCCTATGCATCTTTGTTGTCAAATATGATTAGCTTTTCCTTTTGGAAAGTGAAAATGATTAGCTTTGCCTTTTGGAAAGTGAAAAAGAGTACAAATTAATTCTGCGTTAGTCCAATTTGACTTTTGCCTTGTTTCGGTGGTTGGAGAAAAGAAGGTGCTTATTAAAAAGATTGGTAATCGTTTGATGAAAAAGTAATATACGTTAAAAACAATTATGACATTAGAGAACATAGTGTGTCCTTTGTTTAGACTAAACACCCTGCTTTGCAATGTTATCACTTCTTAAATATTGCCTTGATCTATAATTATAACCATTAAAATTTAAAGAGGCTGTTTCGTAAGCTCCGGATCTTATGTTAGGCCATTTTTTATTTTTTACCCTCTTTAATGAATCTATAATGAAGATGTTTATTGCTAATAGATTGAAATTGGTTCTGCATGAGGTGATGAATATTACGCAGAGTCCTTTAGTTCTAGGCTATCTTATAACAGATAATGTTCTGATTGGATTTGAGATTGAAATTGGTTCTGCATGAGATTGAAATAGGCTTGGTTGATTTAGTGATGTTTAAATGAATCTATGTGACTTCAGGGGCTAGTGTGGTGTGATTAAAGCTTTAAGAAAATTAACAGGTAGCCATTTGAGCGCAATATAAATATGAATTGTATTTATTGTTTCTATTGAATAATTTTTTCATATTTGTTTCCTCTGCTTTTAACAGATACATGGCTGACCCTTCAGAGGTTCCTCCTTCACAAAGTGGGTCTGAGAACCCTTTTTCTCAGCAAAAGAAGGGAAGACGAGCCACACGGTTAAGGGAGTTAACCCTTAGTCGGAGCGGTGAGCAGAGGATTCCCATAGAGTTTGATCAGGCCACTAGGAATCCATTAGGGCCAAACAAGACAAAGTTTAAGAGTTATGTGGCCCTCCTTGGACGAAGCAAAGCCAGTATTTTGAAGAAAGATTGGGATGATGTTGAGATGCGAGTCAAGGATCAAATTTGGGAGACTATCATGGTATTTAACTTTAAAACTTTAAGTTTTCCCATAAATTTATCATTCACTAACTAATTACATCTTCTTTTATGTAGCTTACATATGATGTACTAAACACTAACTTCCTGAAGAGGAAGTGGCTTTCATTTGCTGGTGAGCGTTGGAGGGGCTTCAAGACACATCTCACCAGCAAATATATATATGGGTCACTCAAGGATGTGTCTCCTTGTGAGGAGTACCAGTTCCTTGATCAAGAGACTTGGCAGAGATTTGTTGAGTCTCGAATGGATCCTGCATTCGTTATATGTATCTTTCTAATATTATATTTTTTTAATTGACTAATATAAGAAATATTATGATTAATTGATTTGCTTTCTTATAACAGGAGAAACGAAAGAAGGCTCAACAAATTTTTGCTAAGAACTGTTACCCCCACAGATTATCTCGTGGGGGTTACGAGTTGCTTCAGGAGAGGCTGATCGAGCAGAAGTCGAAAGATCGTCAGCAATCATCTGAAGCAGACCCCTCTACACTTCTCTCTCCACCCTCTCCACCTTCACGCCATGAGAAATGGAAGAGGGCACGCCAAAGGGCATCTAGAGAGTACACCTCAGAGCCTTCTCGCATTGTTGCTGAGAAGATTGTAAGTAATCACACAATTTTGTAAATTTCTTTTTATTTATCTTCAAACATTTACATTACTGATAACGGTCATTTTTTGTTTTGTAGGATTCTTTGGTTGAACAAAGCTCACAAGGAGTCTTTGTTCCAACTGGTCGGGATGACATCTTAAGTACTGCTATTGGCCAACCAGAGCATACAGGGCGTGTTCGTGCAATTGGCCGAGGTATTGGCCTTAGACAGTACTTTGGATTGTCTTTTAGACAGACATCCAAAGAAGGTTTGGTGTCTAGAGATGAGTTGGACGCCATGCGCGAAGACATGAGGCAAGCACTACGGCAAGAACTTCGAGAAGAGCTCAAACAAGAGCTTAGATAGGAGCTTAGGCAAGAGCTTGCATCTTTGGGACTTTCCCAAACACAGACACAGGGTCACCATCCATCACCTTCTCCTAGGCACGTGAGCACAAAGGGAAGCTGTGCTCCGACAGAGGAGCAACTACAGGGAAAAGAGGATGTGGATGCAGCTACAAACGATTATGAGTTATATGTTGATGATCCATATCGTTTGGTAGCAATTGGGAAAGTCTACACCTTGGGTTCAACCATCCATCACCAGCAAATTGATGATGATCATGTTAGAGTGGTGGTTGAACGGGTTGAAGATGCAGATGCTCCTATTCCTGTCCCTACTGAGGAGGTTCATGTCATGGGGCAAGCCCCCAATCATTTCATTATATGGCCGAGGAGACTTGTGCAGCGAGTTCAACCTCAGGTATTAAATAATTTTAGCCTATGTTACTAATTTTTTAATATATACATTGTGTGTGTCTATATATATATATATATATTTCTTACTATTTTCTGAATTTATCGTAGGTTTATAAGGAAGATCGTGGGAAGAAGATTGATTTAAGTGCTAAAGCATATCTTCCTGAGCCTCCTGCAAAGAAATATGAGGTTGATTTGTTCACACGTCTATTTGGTATCGCCATGAACTTGGGCGACCAAACTTTGCAAATAAAAATGGAAGCAGATATCATAGGGAAGCTCACACCTATCCCCTTCTATATTACTAAGAAGGATATATTGGAATTGGTTATGGGTAACAATCTCCTATGTGTAACAGTTCTACAATTATGGTTGATGTAAGTAAATTTCTAAACCTTACTTGAATTATTTCATTATCAAAATCTAACATATGAAAATTATTCGCAATATTAGGTACCTGTATCGTATCTGCACTGAAAGAGGTAACTTACACCTCTATGGATTCCTGGACCCAGTTCATATGCAGAAAATTGGGAACAAGGCAGCTGAGATACAGGGATATCTTCAGAGGATGTTGCAGTCTGATAAAGACTATTACCTAACCCCCTATTTTAAATCGTAAGTCAATACTTAATTGCTTTAGTTCATGAATTCAATTAAATTCCTAATTTTTGTTCATTGTCATCCATATTTTGTAGGGCCCATTGACAATTAATCATTATTTGTCCCAAGCGGAATGTAGTTATATTTCTATGCTCTGTTTGGCAAAAACCAAAGAAAGACATAAAGGACATTATAGATTTGTAAGTTTTTATGATTTTGGTATTTATATTCATATAACTTGTTATTCTCAAAGGTATTAATTTGCTTTTTATTTTACTGTAGAGCAATGAATGCTCGACTTCGGTTAAAAGGGACGCATTCATCAAATATTAAAAAGCCTGTATGGATAATTCCAAAGGTAAGTACTTTATTAAAAGTTATTCAATTATTTTATATTCTTTTATCACCATTTCTAATTATATTTGATACTCTTTTTATTTTTTTGAAGTGTCCAAGACAACCCGGAGAAACCGATTGTGGATATTATGTGATGAGACATATGTTTCTCATTGTCTCGGCTTCCATTGTTCACTCTTGGCACCAGGTAATTACAATTGTCCTAATTTAATTATTTAATTTGAATGCATAACATGACATGTTCACTAATTTTAATAAAAAACATTTTGTAGATATTTGACAATCCTCAACCTCTATTAGATGAAGAAATTGATGATATCAGAAGACGTTGGGGGGAATTTCTGATAGACATTACCAATTTGGGTTGAATTCATGGGTTTTTTAGATTTTTAGTTTGTTTTTATTATATTTTATAATAAATATTTATGTATTTACTTTAAATATATGGACTCGTAATTTCGTATTATCCGCACAGTATTCTGTTTATATATACAGGTATTGTGAATAAATAATTACGGCAATTTCCCTAAACAAAAATAACATTTAAAAAAAAATAAACTTACTACATCGGTTGTGACCTTAACCGATGTAAAAAGTGACTTTCTACATCAGTTGTGGTCACAACCGATGTAAAAAGTGAACTTTTTACATCGGTTATGACCATAACCAATGTAAAAAGTCAGACTTTCTACATCGGTTAAAACTTCAACCGATGTGTAGTTAAGTTTTTACATCATTGCATCGTGGACCACAACCGATGTAGAAAGTATGACTTTTACATCGATTGAAGTTTTAACCAATGTAGAAAGTGTACTTTCTACCTCGGTTATAGAACCGATGTAGAAAGTTTAAGTTTCTATATCGCCCGCTTCAATACCGCTCAAATAAACGATGTAAAAAATCCATAACAACCGATGTAAAAAACTTATTTTCCACTAATAATAAAATTTAAATATACAGTCCTAAACAACATTTACTTTTATGTTTGTTTATAAATAAGCCTTTAGGTATCAAAATAGGAATACACATACTCAATATTTTGCATGCAGTCAAACGTTCTACACACAATTAGATCCTGTTAAAAAATTAAAATAAAAATAACGTCAGCACTTTCAACTATGTTCATTTAATTAATTTTTTATTAATATTTATTTTATTTAAATTTCTTTCCAGCACTACTTTATTTTTTATTATTTCCTATTTTTTAATTGTTTGTCATTCCTTCAATCATTTTATTTAATTAACTAATACACGTAAATAAAGAACTTATTAAAATTCTAAACTTAATTCTAAAATAATCTTAAATTTATTTATTTATTTGCCAAAACTCATCCTAAATAAAATGCCCATGTGGGTAAAACGGATCGAAGAAAAATAAAATAACCGGAGGAATCAAAAGGGATGGTGGCTTTAATTGACCTTTCAAAGGCATGACCAAATGGTCAATTTATCGCAGCCTGCTGGTGGGTGCTCTCTCCAAACCGTATGGAACTTGAAAAGTACCATTGAGAGAGACGTACACTTCCCAATTATCGAATGACCTATGCCTTATGGATTCAAGCACCACACCTGAGCATGTGGACCGCAAACATGTTAATTTGACCAATTTCGATTTTCTTGGCCTACAAGACAAACAAGAGTGATTCAATTAACAACAAATTTAAAATTACAGCCATATTCGGTGAAATAAAGTATTTTCCGTGAAGCCAAGGCTATATAGAAGTGATCAAGTCCTTCACAAATTAGTATTACTCAATTCTAAGATTAAACGAGTATTGTGAGAACGATGATCTCATCCACGTTGAATTGACTTTGAAAGTTATACCATGCAGGATTCTTTCCCTGTTCTCATTTATTACAAATCGGAATTTTATAATTAGAATTATATTATTTTACACATACGTATATCACCAATTAGAACTAGAACTAGAAATATATTTTGAAAATGCAAGAATAATATTTTTTCCGAGCAATATATATATATATATATATATATATATATATATATATATAATTGTTTCGTAAATTTTAACGTTGTTTTCATGAAAAAAAGAAAATTAAATTGCATATATGGATTATTATAATTGATCACTGGGTTATCGATTTAACTTGTATATTGTTTGTATATGAAAAAATTATTAATAAAGTTAATTATTATATGTTACCAATAGTTTTTGTTAGAATATAATTATAATTGTGGTCTTTAAAAAGAAAAAAAAATGTATTTATAGAATTATAGATTTATTTTATTCTATTTTTTAATAAAAAATGAACATTAGAGAATAAAACAAAATAGATCAGATCTAAATTTTTTCAAAACGTACCAATGACACTAGATTTTAATTTTCTAAAAAGAAAACATTGTATTAAAAAGCTAGTCAAACTGCCACGAAGATTCGCAATACGAAGTTAGGACATTCGGTGCTTCGCGTTTCGGATATATAACCGCCTAGAGCATGAAAATTGTTTCCTTGAAAAAACAGAACGATTAACAGCCAACAAGCTATTTGTTCGAGCAAGAAACGTTTTGGCTTGAAGAAGGAATTTGGGAGAGAGAGAGAAGAGACCTTCCTTTTTCTCTTTTCTTTGTCTTCTTCGCAAAAAATTAAACTCTCTCATACTCTGTCATCATCGATCAGAGATCCCTACCTTTTTTTCATGGCTTCCTCAGATTCAGACACTTGGCGGCGTCATTCTCTGATTCCCAGCCACCTCTATTCTTCCTCGGCACAGAAGAAGACGGAGATGGTGAACTCCACCGTCCACGTGGCGCCACCTAATTCGAGCTTCATGATTCATTCTCCGAGTGAACATGGTAATAATATCAAGATGTTTTCGCCGTCCTTCTATGCAGCTTGTGCCATTGGTGGAAGCCTCAGTTGTGGCCTCACTCACACAGCCATGACACCTCTTGATGTTGTCAAATGTAACATGCAGGTCTCACACTCTCTCCTTCCATAACTCAATCATCTCTTTTAAGTGTCGTGTGAAGAGATTTTCTCAAGCACTTCTGTTATTTGAACAAATTCACATCGTCTTTTACATTTATACAATTATTTCTATCTTTTTAATTTTATTTTTTTTTGCCTTTCTATAAATAAGCATCTCAAACAATAAAAAAAAGAAACAACTAAAAGTTGATCCTAAAAACTGTAAAATAAAAAATAAAAAACATTTTCCTTTTCTCATCTTCAACTTTCATCTATCATCTTATCATGTAGCTTTGTTTATATCTTTCACTTGGTAGGTATTAAACATGTGAGGTCCAATTTAAGGGCAAAGGTGGGACTTTCAACACCACTCAACTTCTTTTTTAAATTATATATCAAATTTAACTTTTTATATAAAAAAATATATGCAGTCGTATAACTTAATTATTAATATAATATTGTATGTTAAACTTGATTGTTTTCATCCTCTTGCATATATTGGAATGACAATCCTCCTTGTTGGTTGGGATATCCGTAGAAATAGTCATGTTTGAAATTGTAGTGTAGAATTTTCTGTGTGAGGAGGGGATGGGGACATAAAAGTCCCCAACATAAATTTAGAGACAGGAACAAGAATCTTCTATACTGAATATATATATATATATATATATATATATATATATATATATATATATATATATATATATATATATATATATATATATATATATATATAATCCTAGTCTTTTTTCTTAATAATTAATATGCAAAAATGTAAATTTAATTTTTTTTTAAATATAATTTATTATATTAATTTATAATTTTAAATTTACTAAAAGATACTTAAATTTGTTAAAAATATTTTTTTATTTTAACAATTGTTGAATACCTAATTTTTTTATTTATTCAACTTTTTGTTTCAAAAAAAGTTTGAATTTGTTTTTTTCAAATAAGTCCCTCATAAATTATTTTTGTTAAAAGCTGGTTTTTTCTATCTATTTTTCTATATCACAAATTTTTTATTTAATCCCTCATTTTGGGGAGACCAAATAAAAAAATTTATAACATTTATAAGGATCAACCAAAAAAGCATAATATTTAAAAGAACTAAATACAAAATTTATAATATTTAAAAAACTAAATGAAAATTTAAAATCATAAAGAAATTACTTGATAACAAATACATTATGAAAGATTTATTTGAAAAAATATTAAAAATTGAAGGAGAAAATAAAAATGTTATAAATTTTTAAGTATCAAAATCATAATTCAGTTTTTTTTTTTTTTTACAAGAATGAAGGTTTGTAAAGAACCACGGGGAATTGGAAAAAATGGGAAAAGGGTCAAACTTACCCCGAGTTCCAAAGGAAAATTAGGATCAGATAATTCAAATTAAATATATTGGATGAGAAGGAGTAGAGATATAATAATAATAAAAAAAAAGACAGATAATATAATACAAGGAAAGATAAAAAGAAAAAATGAGATGCGGTGAAGTCAAAATACTATTAAGGTTGAAATGCATTATAAGGATTCGGTACAGAAATAAGGCTGGAAATGGGAGGATTTTAATGAGGAGGAAAAGGAAAATGAGGAGACATTCTCTGCCCCAGCCTCTTGCAAATACCATCCCTTTTGCATTCTTTCTTGTATCCCCATCGCAATCTTACCAAAATTTATTAATAATTCTGAAGAGACACAGATATACCAATTTGACACCATAACGTCATGTGAAATTTAAGATGAATTCCCCTAGTGTCAAGTGCATGGTGTTAAATAGTGGTATGCAGTTGTAACCGAGGCAGTAATGTTGTGGTCTTCTAAGTATCACAGTCACATTGCAACTACAATTATATCCGTTTTTGAATATTGCGGATAGCTAGCAACTCCAAGTTAAAACTAGTTGTATATCCAATTCATCTTTAGACATTGATTATGTATTTACTGTTACAAAAAATTTGATGGTTTATGTGTTAGTGTTGCTTGAGTTGGTGTTTTTGACATTTAGTTATCAATGTTCAGATTGACCCTACCAAGTACAAGAGCACCACCTCTGGATTTGGAGTGATGTTTAAGGAGCAAGGAGTGAGGGGCTTTTTCCGCGGATGGGCACCAACCCTTCTCGGTTACAGTGCACAGGGTGCCCTCAAATATGGACTATATGAGTACTTTAAAAAGTACTATTCTGATATTGTTGGCCCAGAGTATGCAACCAAGTATAAGACCTTGATCTACCTTGCTGGTTCAGCATCTTCTGAGTTGATTGCAGATGTTGCTCTCTGCCCCTTTGAGGCCGTGAAGGTCCGAGTTCAAACTCAGCCTGGTTTTGCTAGAGGCCTAGCTGATGGAGTACCAAAATTGCTCAGAACTGAAGGAGTCTCAGGGTATGCTTATAGTTGTATAATTTTTTGTCAATTAACTCTTCTCTTCCATTGTTTTGGTAGCAGAAGGTGGTGTGAAGTTGTGCATGTTATTACAAGGATAAGCATTTATTTAATCAAATGTCCTATGATTTCAGGTTGTACAAGGGAATTGTGCCTCTGTGGGGAAGACAGGTTCCTTGTAAGTTCTTATCTTATACTCTGTCTACCATGAGTTTTTTGCTGAATTGGTTGCTCAGTTTAGTTTATGATTTCATTTCCTGTTTTTATTGATAATTCCAAACTTGTTTGTTTTCGTTTTGTTTCCTATTCTCAATAATATTTATTCCAGTTTGAGTCTCAATTTGACAACTAATTATTCTGCCAACATACTAATTTTTTTATGTTAAAATTAAAATCCGGCATGAATTTTATTGTAGTGTTAGTCTTTGTTCTATATAGTTAGTAGTAAAACGCAATGGTGCAACCAGTGAAATTTTAGAAATTCTGTTAAGAGTAGTCTGATAATAGTCAAGAGTCTATGTTGTTCCTTTCCTTTTTCTGTCAACTTGAACTTGTCATTACCCAAAATCTTATCATTAATCCTTTTGTGTTTTTCTTTATAAGAATTCATTTTGGAAATTAGCAAACCTGTTTTCATTTATTGTTGATCCATTTACCTATAATTACTTAGAATGTGAATGATTTTCTTTCTTGCAGATACAATGATGAAGTTTGCTTCTTATGAGAACATAGTTGAGATGATCTATAAGCATGCCATCCCCAAACCAAAGGATGAATGCAGCAAAAGCCTGCAACTCGGTGTGAGTATTGTAGGTGGATACATGGCTGGCATATTATGTGCCATTGTGTCTCATCCTGCAGATAACCTTGTCTCTTTCTTGAACAATTCCAAAGGGGCAACAGTTGGTGATGTAAGTGCCAGATTTGATGTCTATTCAATATTGTTCTGTGTTTTTTTCCCACATAATTGCATTTGACACAATTCTTTGATGTTGTCTAATGTAGGCTGTGAAGAAGTTTGGATTATGGGGTCTGGCTACCCGTGGTCTTCCTCTTCGCATTCTTATGATTGGAACTCTCACTGGAGCTCAATGGGGGATTTATGATTCATTCAAAGTTTTTGTGGGGCTGTAAGTTTATACTATCTCTAGCTGATTTTGAAATATGTATATATATATAAAAGAAGTGTTAGATGAAAAATGAAAGCGTAAAACAGTGAACCTCAACTATATAATTCAAATGGATGGTTAAGATTAGAATTAGCTAAAACAATTTAACTACTCTCACCTCTCATAATATTCCTAGATATACCCCATACATACATATAGCTTGTTTATGTGAAGTTACATAAATTTGGATATGCAAATGATTTTTTTTTCCCTCTTATCAGGCCAACTACTGGTGGTGTTGCTCCTGCTTCTCAGCTTGCAAAGGTGTAAAATGTCCAATGAGACAAGATAACAGTTGATACTGTGTTTCAGAAACTAAAAAAACCAACTAATTGGTAGAGGACTCCACGGGGACTGTCAAACTATCCCCAAATAAATATAGGGTTAAACAATCCCATTGTAAATGATTCAGTGTAATTAAAATGAGTAAGCATTTTAAAATTGGACTCACTTATTCACTTGACTTTGGTATCTCGTGTTATGATTAAGGGCACAAGCTATCAAGATAAAGTTAATAAGCGGATCCAATTTTAAATATATTTATTTTAATTTCATTGGTCTATTAAAATAAAATTATTTTATCACATTTTTATTTGGAGTTAATTTGGCAACCCCATTTTTGATAGCCATGTAATAAAAATCTGCCATCCATGAGTATATATATTATCATTGCAGTGACTAATTGGAAGTCGCGCTTTCATTTGTTGGTGTTTTTTTCTCCCCTAGACAATGATATCGAATGTTTTCTTTTCAAATAAATCTACACTGAGGATAGGAAGAAATTGCCACAGGCAAATATTTGTAGAATATTCAGTGTAAAATATCATTACTTATTGGTGCATGCTTGTTCTGCTTAAATCAAATATTTTCTAAATAGATTTGGTACATGCTTACTTTTGCTTCATTTTAAAATAATTATTTTCGACAAAAAAGTCCAAGTAACTTTGCATCAACATGTGAATATTTTATTCATCGACTAGATAAATAAATAAATAAATGGATACTGTACATTAAATTTTATTTTAATTTTTTAATTTTTATGATAATTTTAACTGTCATAAAAATAAAAATATAATTTATTAATTTTTACGACTATAAAATCCAAAGGTAAACGAGTATAAGATTTTTTTTTACTTCCTTCCTTAGTCAAAGAGTAATTTAATTAAAGCTTAAAGGACAACGGTGAAAATCTCAAGACTCAAGAGAACAATATAACTAAGCACGAAAAGATTAATAATAAAGTGCAAGAGGCAACTTACTTAAAAAAAATTCAAATTCAAAATAAGCATAATTCTAATATCAAATAACAAATTAAAACGCTGCCTGTCCAAATTACATAAACATCAACCATCATCTACTTTGAATAGCTCCAAGCCTCCAACCGTATTATCGCGAGAGAAATGAGCACGCATATGTGGGCAACGACCTCAACTTTACACTACAACTATGTTGTTCAGAGTTCTTAATATTTAAACCCCGGTTGTTTTTAGTTTTCATTTTAAAAATTAAATCTATTTTTAAATTTTAATTCTGAATTTAAAATTTTAAAATTGTAAAAATAAATAATTTATTTTCTTTTAATTTTTATTATAAATTTATTATAAATAAATAATATTAATTAAAAATAAATAAATAATAATAAATATTATTATTATTATTGTGATGATAATAGTAATTATAATAAAGATGATTATAATGATGGCTATAACGGCATTGATGGTTATACGATGGTAGTAGTGTATTTTAAGAGATAAATTTAAAGTTAAAAATAAAAATATTTTAAAATTAAAAAATAATAGTTAAAAATTTCTTTTGATTGATTTTAAAAATATGTTAAAAATTAAACAAATTTTATTTTCAAAAATTGATTTAAAACCAAAAATAAATAACTCAACAACACCTAAGTTGTTCTCACTAGTGGAAAATAAGTGTTTTACATCGGTTGTTATGAATTTTTTTACATCAGTTATTTGAACGGTGTTGAAGCGGACGATATAGAAAACAAGACTTTTTAATCGACGTAAAAAGTACACTTTCTACATCGGTTGTGAGCAGAACCGATATAGAAAGTGTGTACTGTTTACGTCGGTTAAGGAAATAAGCTTGACCCAAATTAGAGATAAAAGAAAATCAAAAATTGAAAGCAATGGGCTTGACCTACATTAAATGTAATAAAAAAACAAATGAACTTGATTTCAAATAAAAAAAGGAAATTAAGCTTAACCCAAAGAAAATGAAAATGAACTTGATTTCAAATAGAAAAAAAGAATTGGGCTTGACCCAAGTTAAAAAAAAAAAGAGGAACCTGATTTCAAATAAATAAGAAAAAAAGAATTGGGCTTAATCCAAATTAAAAAAAAAGACTTAATTCAAGTAGAAAAGGGAATTCAACTTGATCCAAATTAAAAAATGGGTTTGATTTTGAATTAGTAAAAAAAAAAACGTAAAAAGTACACTTTCTATATCGGTCGTGAGTAGAACCGGTATAGAAAGTGTGTACTGTTTACGTCGGTTAAGGAAATAAGTCTGACCCAAATTAGAGATAAAAGAAAATCAAAAATTGAAGGCAATGAGCTTGACCTACATTAAATGTAATAAAAAAATAAATGAGCTTGATTTCAAATAAAAAAAAGAAAAATGGACTTAACCCAAAAAAAATGAACTTGATTTCAAATAGAAAAAGGAAATTGGGCTTGACCCAAGTTAAAAAAAAGAGGAACCTGATTTCAAATAAATAAAAAAAAAAAAAGAATTGAACTTGACTTAAATTAAAAAAAAAAAAGGACTTAATTTCAAATAGGAAAGGAAATTCAACTTGATCCAAATTAAAAAATGAGCTTGATTTCGAATTAGTAAAAAAAAAAATTAGGTTTGACCTAAAATAGAAATCGGGCTTGACCCAAATTAAAAAATAAACTTAATTTAAAATTAAAAAAAGAAAATTGAGCATGATCCAAAATAAAAAAAAATAACCGATTAGAAAGGAAACTTTTGAAAGATAGTTAGCCTGATTTTGGTATGGCCTAGTTGCTGGGCTGATTTGCTGCCTTCACTTACAGCCTAAAAGTGTGTTAGGGAGGTTAATAGTTATTTATTAAGTATGCTTGGAATCCTTACGGTATAATCTTAACGGGGTTTGAACTCAAATCCTCAAGGCAACTACAGCATGCCAACCACTAGGTCGTATCTATTACTTAGGATTAACATTGTTGGCTAATAACTTTTAGAGGAAAAGCAGGCCAAACAGGGTATTTCCTATTTCATTTCCAGGACTCACAGAAGGAACCTCAAAATCCATTTTATCCCCTGCAAAAGATCAGTAACTCCTCAAAATCAAAAGCTGTTGATGGGATCAATAACTCCTCTTTGAAGATCAGTAAACGCATTTTCTTCTAATTCATGTGCATATCCATTTGGTAATGGGGATGTGATTTTGTTACACTCTTAATTAGCAGCAAAGTCCAAGAAGCAGTTTAAAAATGCAAGTTTGACAGATTCTTGAATTTCTTAAAGATGCATAAATGTATTCTCTGACTTTGTTGCCTCATTCTTTAAGGATGAATCATGAAATTGATCTGATCCATGGTTGAAGCTGCGACTGAACGGAACATAAAGGCAAGTATGATATCGCCTATGGGGATTTGTTCCGTTCAAGAACTGAAACAATAACCCATGTCATATCTTTTGAAACCTCCTCAACTGATGCTCACATCCAAAAGCGTTATTTACAGAACTTGGCAAATTTTCCATTGAAAACAGAAAGTGCAACCTTCTAGATGATTGGTATAAGATGGAAGATTACAACAATTAATCTACGGATATACCTTCCTCTTAAACCATCAACCTTTTCATCAGTTAGATCTTCTGGTTGAGACTGAGCCATAAGATAGGCCTTATCAAAAATAGGAGAGTGGTTGACGTCTGCAGATTCACTCATCTCATCTTGAATCTGCCTCCACCTGGCATCAGAAAGAACCCTTTCATGCAAGTCATTATGCAAATTTTCCATTCTAGCTTCATGATCTAAAGTACACTTCTCAAGCAAACCATGAATTCTCTGATTCTGTATATTCAAATAATGTCATATTGGATCTAATTTCGACTCCAAATCCAATAGTAACCTCACAATATTCTCAAGAAGTTCTGCTAGAAATTGAGGTCTCTTTGAAATCCTTGCTGTTAGTTCCCTTCGAATTGAAATGGTTATCGTCTTCTTAAACCAAAACCCAAGGATGAAGGAGATGAAGTATAGAGAGAAACCACCAACCCCCTGTAGCCTTTTTTTTTTCTCAATTCTTATGTATCACTTATTCTACTACTGTGACGATAACTTTCACATGCGAACCAAGGACTTAGAATTCTATTTTCTTTCGTGTTTGTCTTTAGCATACAACTCAATTGAACATTATCAAAACTAGAAAGATCAATAACGAATGAATTCACGTAAAAGCAGTTAATTTAACAAGTTTGCAAGGGATTTTCATTATCATTAAGAAGGATTGCTTATTCTGCTTCAAAACAGTAAAAGTAACAGTAATGAAGATAAAAAAATTTAGAAAGTGGATCAACAAGAAGTTATGCAAATTTCACCTGGTGGAAGCGAGTGAGGAAGAAAAGATTCTGCTGGAAACTGAAATTTCTCTGAGAAGCTTGCCCCTGGTTCTCTCCGTTCGTCTTCAGAGCTCGAGGACGAAGATGTTTTTCCCTCTAGAATTCTCCTCAGAAGCCTCCCTTATTCTCTGCCCCCCTTTTTCTTTGTGCAACCATTGGTTCATTATATATCACAGGTCTGCTTCCCTTTTTAGGAATTTTGCGGCTTTTTTCTTTTATTTTCTTTTTCCTTTTCTATTTTTGTTGTCTTCTTTCTGTTTTTTTTTTCATTTTTTTTGTTTTTCCTTTTTCTTTTTTTTTTATTATTATTTGTTTAATTTTTCTTTATTTGGCTTTCTCTCCCCATTTTTTTTAGATTTTTCTTTAATGTATATTTCTATTTTTAAATTTTATTTTTGTTTGTTTTTTTTTTCATTATTAATATTATTTTTTATTTATCATTTATTTTTTGAATGATTTCAAACCCAAATAATTTTATTTTGTGCTGTCTATTAGTAAATTTAATCTTGGACATAATTAGGTGTTCATATTACCCAACCATTACCAAGTCTCTTTAAAATATAAAATTCATTCCTTAAAACTGTTTAGGCTCCACTTTATACCTTAATTAAAATTTTAAACTCATATTTTTCTAATTACATGGAAAATGGTTGTATGCTCTAGGTGGTTAAAGTAATATTTTTTTTTTAATTTTTTCTCTTTTGGTCTTGGTGTTATGGATTTTGGTTCTTGGAACATCACTTGTCCTTAGGTCCACCATGATTTGTCTTAAATACAAAGCTTTGATCATGTTCATGGAAAGTCTTAAGTGATTTGTTCAACTTTTGATCAAAAATTTCACCTTTTACTCTTAGTAGTTTTTAAGTTTAAATCCAAATTAAGTTTATGGATCTTATTAAATAATATTTATTGGTCTTTTAAGATTTTTAATATATGATTCCAAATATGAAATTTATCAAAGGCAACTTCATGATTAAAGATTTTTAGAGGAGATATAAACAAGTTTCAAACTTTGAACATCAAGATCCTAAAGAAAGCATTTTTCATGTAAAACGAATGTAAATCTACTAGATCTACTCCAAGATCTATCCATCTCTTACTTTGAGCACTTTAAGACCTTTCTCATAAACTCTCAAATCTTTCCCAAAGCATCAAAAATTAGTTTTAAGAAATTTAAACCAATTAAATTGCTGTAAAAGCACTTTAATCCATCAAAAACCCTCTTTAACTTCTAAAAACTATTAAAAAAATTTGATGATCATATTTAACCATCAAGGGAAGCCTTGATCTCCAACAAGTTCAAACAAAAAGGGCTTCATAGATCTTAGAGAGGGATCCACAAAAAAGAAGAAAATTAAATCATAAATATAAGATTAAAAATTAGAAAAACTTATGGTAAAATCCTACTTGTTGAAGACTTTTGTGATAGTTTTGGTTGGTATTTATAGTTGATTTTCTATTTTTTCTAGAAGAGTTTAGCCCTTATGGAAGACAAAGCTTTCTACGGATGTTTCGAGTATTTTCAAAGTTTTCTAATGGCTTTTTCGCCCTCTCTTTGTTCCTATTCTTTTCTTATAACTTTATATTCATTATTAATGTATTATAATTCTTTAGAATATCTTTTAACTTTTATTTTAGGTTTTCCTGCACATTACTAGTGTTATACTAGTGTAGAAGCGTTTTCGTCATTTGCTAAAAAATTTATAATTTCTATGACTTTTACTCTTATATCTACTTTATTTATTACTAAAGAGTATTTTTAGCCTATAAAATTCATTATGAGAAATTATGGGTGTTACACCAATCTTATGGTACATGCCTACTAAGAAATTATGATTTTTCACTCCCTACCTCTCATTTCTCTCTCAAAGTATGATCATACTCTTCATGATTATAATGATCTATGTAGAAACAAATAACATAGACTAGAGATTAATGATCACAGAATGGATTGCAGGAAGATCTATACAGGACCACATTTTATTTTTTTTACAACTTTGTACTTTCTGCTTTAGATAATTGTAACTTGTGAAGGATATCGAAGCCTTTGTTTTGTTTATAGGACTCACTAGGAGTCTTTAATTTACTGTTTTCTATGTGTTATGTTACCTATATAACTAACAATGAAAATATTGTTGTGAAAATAAAAGTATAAGATGGCAAGTAAATAAATGCAAATTTTCAAAATTAATGTGAGGGACAATGTCATAATATTTATTTTTTGCTACGTTAACTACCATGACAATGCTCGCACTTTCAACAATGTTTTAAAAGAAAAATTATATTGTATTTTCAATATAAGTATTTTTCAAAAAGAGTTCCGTATCATAAAATAACAAACTGATAATGAACCTATAATACGACTTAAGCATAGGATAAGTATGATTATTAGAATGTTACATTTGAGAAGAGAACCAAGGATTGTGACATTTTTTTGGAAGAGTTAGACAACCTAACTTAAAATCTTGTCACATGGAGCAATTATATATGGACTTAGGTATGAGAGTTGCATGTTAGAAGGAATGTGAGGAAGAATAAAGATTCTACTTTTATTGGTGTTGCATCATTTTCCAACAAACTAGCCGGTGTGTCTTTAATATATACCATGCCCATGTACATGTTTTGTCTTTCTTTTTTGGTGAATAATCACGCAGTTTATCTTTGGTGTGGTAACAAATGAGTATGCATTATGTTAACGATATTGATGTTAGAAATAGTGGATTAGGAAGGGAGTACTCTCAAGAAGAATTCTAAATAGATGGACAAGTTTTTAGTTCCCAAGGACTTCACAACCACTACATTCAAAAATGTAGAATTCAAAAATGTAGAATTCTTGTTTGTTTAAGAATAAGTGTGTAATGAAAGGGTAATTTTGTTTTTACAAAAAATTTTAATGTTATAACCAAACAACTTTATTTAAAAGAAAAGTTTCTTTAAATGTTAAAAAAGATAAAGATATTATATGTGATTTTATTAAAATATAGAAGATGTGAGTTAACTTTCCTAAAAAAATTCTATTTGTGCTACAATTTTAATTTATCTTTAGAAATATGACAAAGTATTACTGAAATTCAATTAGGATGTGCTTAGGAAGGGGAAAATATGTATAATTTACTATGGTTTCAATATCTACGCATTTATCTGTTATACTAAAAATACTAAATATTTTTAAGAACTTATTTTTATCATCCATATATTATTATTAATACAATTTTTTTAATTTTTATTAAATCGCTAAAAATTAAATCAAATTTTTTACTTGATAACTATCCTAATAATTTTAAACGAACCATTTTAAAAAAATTAATTAAAAAATATAATAAATATTTAAAATTATTTTAATAAAAAATTATTTTAAATTTATTTATAAAAATTTAACAACTTATGAGAATAATTATCATATACAAAAGACTGAATAATATAGGATGTTAGATTAATCACCTCTGGTTTCGTCAAAACTTCTTTAAAATAAGTTGGAAAAGATAGATGTAATGGAGGTCTGACTCTAAGAAAGAGAGCCATACAATCTAGTGAATGCCTATTCCATAAAAAAATATGAACTGATTCCGCTCTAAATCACACAAGGTGCAACTTGTGCCAATTTGAACACTTCGTTTATGCAAGTTTGCGCTTGCCGGAATAATATTGTGAATTGCTCTCCAAGTTTAAATTTTTGTTAGGAACTTGTACCTTCCAAATATTTGTAGAAATACTTGAGTCTCGGATGAATAATGAAGTTGGGGAATTTGTTTGCTTATTAGAAATTAAAAAGTGCTATTCAGAACAAACAAGAATATTTGAAATTTAATTTTTAAAATTTTTTAATGATTTGTTTGGAGTCGATGATGGAAAAGAAAAAAAAATATATAAAATTTTTTATCATTTATTTACATATAAAAGTAGAATAAAAAAAAATTCATACAATTCACATAAAAATTGATCCCCTTCTAAACAAGAAAGTGAAAGAGAAAGGTTTTATTTTTTTAATTTATATTAAATTATTAAAAATTTTATATATTTTAAAATATAAAAATTTAAAATAAAATTTATACTACTAATATATTTTTTTTTTCTTGATATTCTCCACATCATCCAAATAAATCATAAAAAATTTATTAACCTTTTAATTTTTAACTTATTTACTTTTTACTAATTTATTCTTAATTTTTAATATAATACAAATTAATTCTTTCACTTATTTAAAATAATACAAATTATATCTTTTATAAATAATATTAAAAAAGAATTTAAAAGATGATAATAAAAGTTGAAAAATAATAAAAAATTATTTTTTAAATAAGAAAATAATTTAAAAAAATTAAATAAATTAAAACTAAAATACTGATGAACTAAAGACATTCAACTTCAAACAAATTAAAAATATGCTTCATACTATATGTTCCGGCACTTCCTTTCTTGATGAATAAGTTCACAGGCTTTTGCATCTTTGTGAGAGAATGCTACACACACTGTATCCAAAACCCAGTTTGTTTATTTATCCAATTTTCTTTCCATATGCAAACTGATTGCCCATTCCCAAATAACCCAAAATTCATTTCTCAATAATATGCCTAGTTCGTATAGTCTTTTTCCAAGAGTAACTTGCAACAAGATTTTCCTTAGCATTCCTGAAATTTAAATTTGGAAAATATTTTCCCTTTAATACTGTTGTATCCAGACTGTTCTTATTAATGATCATTCTTTAATACTGTTTTACAAGGATGGCATCATTAAATAAAGAAAATCTTCTCAGACACAATCCACCTTCTCTTCTTTATTTTGTAGTTCTTTTCAACCAAGCCAAGGTATTTTATTTTCTTATGTCTTTCTATCCCCACATAAATTTTGCTATCATGGACTCAGTATTCAGTGATACATGGTTTCTAGAATTTTAAAACATCCCACAATGTAATTTGGGACTTGGGATATTTTAAGCCACCCCCTGACATGAACCTCTTTACCTACTTTAAATAAGCATTTCCCTATTTATCCTTTAAACTTCTTCCAAATTCATTCGTAGACCATGGCAAATATATTTTTTTTTATCTTCTAATAATTATTGGAAGAACTAGATATGAAGAATGAGATTCCACTATCTTAACCCTCATTCTGTTATTGATCAATTCTTTTCTATTTTTCTGTGCATTTTGACTAAAAGAAATCCCGGCCCAAATTTATCCAGATTAACTACTTGACCAAAAAGCTTTGTGATAAATGGTAAGGACGCTTCTAGATATTTTCTCCACGAAAGATAAACTTTCATATGCAGAATGCAAGGTATAAATGGAGCTTTTCTAGAAATTTTGATACCATGTATATCATTAAGATGGAATTCTCTTTTCAGCAAATCAGATAAAACTTTAGCTTAAACAATAAAAAGATAAGGTGATAATCGATCCTCTTAACAGACACCTCTCCCAGGAACAAAAAGCATTACCCAGTTGATATTGATAGTAATTTGATATGAGACAGATGCCACACATCTCAATAATTTCAATGCACGTACTTGGAAAACCTGTATTAGTAAGTCCAGCACTAAGAACCTACCACTCCACTTGATCGTAAACTATATACATGCCAAGCTTATAGGCCAACGAACCTTTCTACCCGTGTCTTCTTCTTTTTAAGCCGATGGAACCTAATACAAAGAGCAAGAATCCCTAGATTTGTGTTTATTTTCAACTTTTTAAGGTTCCATTCCAACCGTTCCAATGGTGGGAAGTTTTTAATTTGTAATTTTTAAATTAATTTTAAAAATAAGGTTTATTAAAAAAATAATTTTAATAAAAGTTTAATATATTTTTAAAAAATTAACTTAAATTTTAAAATTAAAAACGAGATTTTTTTATTTTTAATTTTAAAATATTTTTATTTTTAACTTTATCAAATTACATCATTGTAATAGACACCATCCCAATAAATTATCATTTCTATCATCATGAGCATTCCAAACCACTATCTCTACCATGATCATATCATCATCATATATTATAATTATTACAATCATGATCATTATGTTACTAATAATAATAATAATAATATAGTTTTTATTATTTTTATTTTTATTATTGTTTTAAAAATATAATTATTTAAATTTTTTATTTATTTTATATAATTTATAATAAAGTAAAATATTGTTTGATATATAAAATTATATTTAATTTATAATATTATAATATATTTTTATATTATATAAATTTGTATAATATATTTTATATATTATTTTACATAAAATAAATATTAAATAATATAAAATATATTATTATAATAATAATATATAAAATTATTTATCTTATATATTGATTATCAAATAATATATAAAATATAAAATTATATGAATATATAATAATCTTTTATATTATAACTATTATCATTATCACAGCTACCATCATTATCATAATTATCATTATCATTATTATTATAATTATTATTATTATTATTTCTAATCCTTCTTTCTCACATTTTTATTAATAGATTATTATTGATTGCTATTAGTAACAAAGTTTCCTATGATCACTAATATGTCCTCAAAGAATTATGTAGGATACTCCTACAAAATGTTGTGCTAATAACAATTTTATTAGCATACAAAAGGTTATTGTAGAAAATTTACATATGATGAGGTATTTGGTATCAATGATGTGGGCATCACTAGAGAAGCTTCTAAAATCTATTTCAAGCTTCATTCAGAAACTTGTTCTCATACTGCATAAATCAAGTAATTTTCATCGTGATCTTGAACTGTATCGATTGTGGAAAATATTACGTTAAGAACAGATGTTACAACTATTTTGTTAGTAATGAAAAAAAGATAAATGGTGTTATAAACACTTAATTATGTTTGAGATGTCATTTTTCAAAGTTAATGCTTAAAGTTAAAATATAAAATATAAAAAAATATATATAATAATAATAATAAATACATATATAAAAGAAAAACGAGAGAGCAAAAAAAATATAAAAGAATCCAAAAAAATAAAAATAAAAAAGAAAAAATAAATAAAAAAAATAAATAAGTAATAATAATAAAATGAATAAATAAGAAAAAAAATCAAAGACAAAAGGTAAAAAAATAGAAATAAATAAATAAATAAAAAGCAAAAACAACATGTTCCAAGTTGATAGAAATTAGTTAGTTGGTTAAGTTAGTTAAAATAAAAAATAATAATAATAAAAAAAGAAAGAAAAGAATTAAATAAAAAAAAACAAAAAAAATAAATAAATAAATAAACTACAAAACTGAAAAATAACAGAAAAAGAAATAAAACAGAAAACTCAAAATAAAAACAAGAAAAGAGAAACCTTTTTGGAGGGGGTTTCACTTTATGTGGAGGAGCCCAGTATGCATGGGGGGTTTTATTTTGTCAAATCCAGCCTCCAAGGAAAAAAAAGGATCAGCTTGCTCAAGGCAGGGGCCAGAAACAAAAGACACTGGATGCAGGGAAGAACTTCTCTGGTTGAATTCGGACCTTCTCTCTCTAGGAGGAGAAGAAAAAGACTCTTTCTTGGCACGGATTCTGAGGGATAATGCCACCATTGTCAACCAGAAGTTGATATCCTTAGAAGGTTTATGTGGTCTGCTTCACTTTATGCAAAGAAAGATTAGAAAGACGGAGGGTATCATCCTCTCTAGCACCAGAAGCAGCAAAGGCTCGGCATTAGAGCTTCTATAGCTAAAGGAAGATCCTGAAAATCACAGATCCTCTCTACAAGATTTCCATGTAAGACGGTGAAATCATTATATATCTTCATGATGTGGTTTGTGCATACATTCATTCGTGTTTAGATCTTAGGATTCGCTGCAATCACATGATCCTTGAACCAGGAATAATCTTTGTTTGCATTCAATTAAGTAATCCATATTCACATGTGTGGTCAAAATCCAGAGCTTTATTTCAATAAGAATCAGTTTGAAATTTTTGAGGTAATAGAGTCATGATTATTACAAATGTGCTGCCCATTATAATAAAAATCTTAGGCTTAAAAGTCACCGATGGATAATATTAGAACCATAGAGTTGAAATTTGGTGCAATAGCTTGGCAAATTCAGGCCTAGAATTTCACAATTGTAGCCAAGTTTGAGATTCAGATCTCGTTGAACCACTGTAACATTGATGCTATAAGGAGGAGGCAGTGATTCATATGGATAAATAAACAAAATTATCTATGGTACCTAATAGTCATGGCTATTGCGATGTATTGTAATCTTCACAGAAATCTAGAAGCTATATACTATGGGCACCGCGTGAAAGAATTATGAAGCCAAAAGTATGTGGCTTCTGATAATGCTGAACTCAATGAGGTCCCTGATGGAAATGGAGTGGACTGGAGCATCTTTAATAAGGTGGTTCTGATTGGTAATTAAACAATGGTTGTAGTTATGGTTGTTAATGCAAAGATGGGAAACGGTCCAGCCAGTAAAGTCTAGAACCTGAGCAATCTGTAGGAAGTCTAGAACCTGAGCAATCTGTAGGATCAATATGGATTCATGTTTGCCTCCTCTGATCACACTAATTCCGCTTCTGTTGGACCTGATCATTACATGAATGGCCTAACGTTTAGACCCAAAGATGAATGATGTTGATGATTTTTCTCGAGCGCGCCTCTCAGAATTATATCATTTGAGATCTGAATAGGTCTAAAGCAAGATTCTGGATTCTCCTGAAACAACCCCCAGGCCACTTCATACACAACGTTGATATATGGTGCAAAGTTATATCTGCAAGCTGCTTTGGCCTTCTTAATTCTCCAAGTAGCATAAGAGGTTCTAAAGAGAAAAATAACTATAAAGCCAAGGGTGTTGGGAATAGAGATAAGTATTAGTTGTGAAAATATGTGAGATCATTAAAAAGTGCAATCAGTTCTAACATGAAGGTATTGTGAGCCAACAATGATCATTTGTCAGGGCTTTGCTATCTACTGAAGGCATATTAGGTCTCAGAAAAATGATACCTTAATTGCCAAGTATCCAGACTTGGTACCCTGTTTTTCTTCATTTAAGCAGCAAATTCTTTAGGTTCATATTGATCTTATAAAGAATGGGTAAATGATGATACCGAATGTAATCATTACTCCAAGGTGTAAGTCTACTGATTCTAGTGGTGATAGCTAAAAGAAATCGGATCTGTGATCTGGGAAATAGAGGATATGTGAGGCGTAGATGTGGATTAACATAGAATAGTTCAGTATAATTTATGTAAAAGTAGGAATTAATGTTGCTGGTTGATGCATAGGTATATGCTCTAGTTATTGCTTATAGTGGAAAGTATGTGGGATCCATACCTCAAGACGATCTAACCATATACTTAATGGCACTTCGTGACATGCTTGCTCCAAATAGAGAAAGGTTGACTCTCAGGTGCTATCTTAAATGTTGTAGATTGTTGTTCATGACAATCACAAGCCAGTTAATAGTGTTGTCATTCTTAGGAGGGACAAAAGTTTTATCATTAGCCGCATCACGCTCAAATAATTTCAGGAGCAGGTCATGCAATGGATATCACCTTCTCAAAGGATATGTAACTATAATGGATATAACAGGTCTTCGGCTAATCATATTAGCCAGGGTTATGACCCTTCTGCATGCAAATAAAGTTGTACCCTTTATTTGGAATTCCATGCAGCAAATGGAGAAGGTACGTTCTTGAAACACGGGCCGCTAGCTGTTTCTTTGAGGATAGAAGCTAACCTTGAGTTTATATAAAACACGCAAGTCATATGCATCCACGCTTTCTAGTTTCAAGCTAAGTGGACGATGATAAGACAGTTTCATCCCTCAATAGTATATCTGAACCTTTCTTCTAATGGATTGGGAAATGGGCAGTGTGCTATATGTTGACTTAAGCAGCAATAGATTTTTGGTACATTGGATTTGGAGACCTAGAGATGACTCCTTTCTCTCCTCATTTTAGTGTTTAAATGTTAGCCATAATCCCTTGACTAGTGAGTTGTTTGCTCATGATGGTATGCCATACCGCCACCATTTAGAGGTATTTGGTGCTAGTAATAAATCAGTGGGTGGGCAATATACCTTCCTTCACATTTGTGGTATCTCTTAGGATGCTTCGACTCGCTTACGACCAATTGACTGGTCTGCTGCAAGAAGCTTTATTAAATGCGGGTTGTAATCCTACGTCCCCTAGAATGTGCTTTAAATTTAAGGTGGTTTCTCCCGTACCCCATAAAATAAGGGGGTATGGTATCCCTTCCCCAAAAACCAGTAATATGATGACATCTGTTAATATATATTAAATTAAGTATTATTATTTAGTGTTTTACAGAAATAGAATCAGGTTATATGTATTTAGTAAAAACAATATATAAAATGCTAAATTTACATACAAGGACTCAAAAGAAGGATTGTAAAATAATTTTTGAAAATACTTATATATTATTTTCTTTAACCTATATTCGACCATGGTTACAAGTTTAGGGTATGTGTTAAGAGAAAGTAGCAGCGTAGCGGAGGAAGCTTGGTTGCATTGTTTGTGGGTGAAAATACAGACAGAGACATGGAAGCTAGGTTACAAGTTTAGGGTATATGTAAGAGAAAGTAGCACCGCAGCGGAGGAATAAGCTTGGTTGCATTGTTTGTGGGTGAAAATACAGAGAGAGATATGGAAGCTAGATTTTTTAGGGAGGAAGTCGGTAGAGGAAGCGATCGGCACTTGCAATTCTACTCACAGCGCTCACAGTCGGTGGAGGAAGTTTATCTCCAAATATCGGTATGAGATGCTATATACTGAGAATGTTGGTCTCCTTTTGTGTGGGTGGGTTGTTGGTTTTGTGAAGCGTTTTGGGTATAGATCTAGTTGTGTATGAAAAAGTTCTCACCTTTTTTGTGTTAGAATTTTTATTAAATTTTCAAATACTAGTAAGTGCCCTTCACCCCCTAGAAAGTTGCCGCTGCGAAGTAAATGAGCAAATACCGGTCTCTGTTTTGTGTGGATTATTTGTTTGTATTTTTTTTTTTGGCTATGAGGTTTACAATTACATATTATTGAAAGGTAATTATCGGTTGGGTATTTGAAATTTTTAAACATGAAGAGGGTTGACATGGATTTGATTAAACCTGGTCGCATAATGTAGTCCATGAACATACATTGTGCAAGACAATCTCTATATCGTAGAAGGTAGTGTCGTTGTTGTTGTTTGAATTGAAGTGGGTGTTGTTATTTGAATTTTGTGTGAGGTATAGTATGAGGTGTACTTTAGAACATATATTAGTTTATGTTCTCTTTGAGGAACCCGTAGTACAACCCTCGACCTGTGATTTCCGAATGTTTGGCTTATGATTCCCTATGGGTAGAGTCATTTATTTGTATGGGTTTAAAAGTGAGTCGGTTAAGGAGCATTAACCGTATTGAAGAATCCGATTATCGAAGGCCATGACTTTTTTGAATTTAAAGCGGTATATCATGTTTTAAAAAAGATATAATTTTTTTTAATATGTTAATGTGTTATGGTAGTTTTTTTTAACATTGGTAGTGTTCATTCTATGTTTTTTGAGTTGTGTATACTGTTTGAGTAGTGAAAACATAGAATGGCATCGCATTCAGATTCCTCGGTTAGTGTTGGGACTGTATCTGGTGATGTAAGATATTGCTATTGTGGCCTTTTGCAATCCCGAGGACCTCTTGGTCTAGTAAGAATCCTGGGAGGAGATACTTGAAGTGTGGGAACAAAAATCTTAACAACAATCAAGTATGATTCACACGTATGATTTATTTATTAAAATGAAATTAGTGATTTAATGGTTTGTTTTGTCATAACATTGTTAGTATGTGCAGGGTTGTAATTATTATGATAAGTTGGACCCATGTGTTGACATTGTTTGTTATCAATATGGACTATTGAATAAAGAATTGGTGGAGTTACAATGACAGATATGTTTAAAAGACACTGAGATTGATAAGTTACATATACTACTTGCTGAATGTACGAATCGGGAAAGAATGCATCGAAAGATTTATGTAGTGTTTTCTGCATTGTTAATAATGGCAATGGGTTGTTTGATGTTAAACCTTACCAGCAATGTTGTGCTGAAGTAATTTATTTATTTAAATTGATCCCCTTCTATGTATTTTTGTATGTTGTATTATGTACCTGAACAATGGATGGTTATTTGAATGAAATGAAGTTGTAGATTTTAGTATGTATGTGATTTCTTTTGCATTGTAATTTTGTAAATAATTATATTGTGACGGCTTACTGTAAATAGGATTTTATGAAAGTTTAAATTTTTTTTTTAGAAGTTGTTTGATTAAAGTATTTCTTGATTAAAGTATATACAACATTGACCATAAGTAATTATATGGTGATGGTACTGTAAATAGGATTTTATGGAAGATTAAATTTATTTTTTTTGAAGTTGTTTGATTAAAGTATTTTAGAAGTTACTTGATTAAAGTATATACAACATTGACCATAAGTAATTATATTGTGATGGCTTAGTGTAAATAGGATTTTATGGAAGATTAAATTTTTTTAGAAGTTATTTGATTAAAGTTTTTTAGAAGTTACTTGATTAAAGTATATACAACATTGATCATAAGTAGTCAAATGTAAGAGGTTTATGGTAATAGGAGTGACGTCAAGTTTTTTATGCGATTAACTAAAAATTCGAAGGAAAAATCCATTACATTTAAAATTGAATACTGATATATACATTACATCAATGTACACAATTTGATTAGAAATTGAAGAAAATGCATTAAGCAAAATATGCAACGGACAATGAAGGGGTGTTTTTTTGTTTATGCGAAAGTCACTAGTGTGCAGTGGTTATCTCGTTGGAATCTTATCATATGTACTTTTCCGAGACAATAGTTTATACCATCTCTATAACGCAAAAATTCCATTGTATAATATAGACCATTCAACCAAATAAATCAAGAAATGAACCTTAGTCATGGATAACATAAGTGAGGCGCACAAATATGGGCCCGTATGTGTGGGTTTGTCAACAAACCCATACCAAGTGGTGTGCTTTTTGTTTATGTGAAAGTGAGTCTTCTGATGCATGGTTATTCTGTTGGAATCATATTCTTTGCGATTTTGTAGACAATAACGATTTTTACCATCTCGTAAAAGCATAAATTTCTTCTATAATAATAAGTACATTCAACCAACTATCTAATGTAATTAAAATCAGTCATGAATAACAAATCGAAACATCAGATTTGTCAACATAATGGTTCCCCTAAAATAAAGAACAGATTATCAACCAAACATAACAGTGCCTAAAATAAAATTGTTGGATACCCAAAGACATAGCCCCTATAAATTGGGCGGATGAAGACATGATTATCCAATCAAACATTCAACCCAAAAAAATATTGGCCCCACAAACTGGCCACATTAAACAAATTATCCATTTAAATTGTTCAAAATTGGGCGACGCCCATTGCTCCTATAATGCTGAAGATGCTGGTGTGCCCTGGAAATGACGTTGTCCTTCGATGAATTGTACGGGTGCATGGTGAGTTCAGCGCAAAGCTCACGTCTAGTACCATCATCAACCTACAACATTATGAAAAAATGTTATCAAGCTAAATACGTTAACATTGTTCAATAATGAAGAACAGGTCATGAACTTGTCACTTACATAAATGTTGAATTCATTTATGCATTCTCTCATCATCCACATAGCAACCCATATTCCTGATTTTGTTACATTGTTATTAGAGGGCGATCAATGATGCCGCGGAGACTAAGATGAGCTTGACAAAAAACAGCAGTTGGATACTAAGCAATATAACCCTGATATAACACCAACATCACCAGAAACCACTGGGACAATATCATTACCAAACTATCACAATATATCATTATCAAACCATTACAATATGACATATCATAAGCAAATAACGATTATTGAACATTTCATATATGGTCAAATTTAATCACTATAATACTTTCGTTGTATTTGTGGCCAATGTTTACTTTTAATACTTTGATGGAACCATATATGATTCAACATATTCAACAAGTAATAGATAAAATTCAGAATTAGTCAATAACAAGTGGTGTAGTAATTACAGAAATTGAAGTCATCAAATATTATTACATCATGAATAAGACAATGTTAAACAGAGATCAACGTCATCATCATCATTCTTTGAACTCAACTTAACAGGACCACTCTGAATCTGTAAAAATAAAAAATTCATATTTAAATATGAAACATATGAAATAAGCTTACAATACTGAAATATTGCATGGATTAGAGATGTACCAAAAACATGTAAATGTTTCACAAGACGTTCACCTCCTGTATTGCCTAAAACATGCAGATTCTGTAGTAGGGAGGTGAAGCTGGTATTCATGTCAATATGAACAGATTTCACATTCGAACAGTTTAAGTCATGAAGGCCTTCATTTCCCTATGTCACAATAAACTGTAATTATATCATCTACATAATTTGTACAATTCAAAACAACGTATTCTATAAATACCTTTGCTGAACATTGTGTTTGTATTAATTCTTCGTTTAAGGTCTTCAATCCACGATCCAAGTTTTTAACATTGTCCTATTATATATTATATACTAACAAAATATTAGCAATACAAAACTAAGGGCCTGTTTACTATCCAAAAACGAATTATCATAAAAAATAAAAAAAAAATTTAAACCGCATTCACACGCCTTTTCTTTTAGAATGCAATTGGATTCCGTCTGGCCTTGTTGAAAGGAGTCGTCCTGGTTCATAGTGTCAAAATATTAACAATCAGTATCAGTATCAAACAAATAACAACTAAAATATTAACAAATTAGTATAACGCATATATCATTAATATCCTTACTTGATCAGACTCAGGTGATCCTAAGCTTTCCTCAACAGAGCACACAAAATCACATGAAAACCAACAACCCACCCATACAAAAGGAGACCAACATTCTCAGAGTATATAGCATCTCATACCGATATTTGGAGATAAACTTCCTCCCCCGACTGTGAGGGCTGTGAGTAGAATTGCAAGTGCCGATCGCTTCCTCCACCGACTTCCTCCCTAAAAAACCTAGCTTCCATATCTCTCTGTATTTTCACCCACAAACAATGCAACCAAGCTTATTCCTCCGCTGCGGTGCGCTGCGGTGCTACTTTCTCTTACATATACCCTAAACTTGTAACCTAGCTTCCGTATCTCTATTTGTATTTTCACCCATAAACAATGCAACCAAGCTTCCTCCGCTGCGCTGCTACTTTCTCTTAACACATACCCTAAACTTGTAACCATGGTCGATTATAGGTTAAAGAAAATAATAAATAAGTATTTTTTAAAATTATTTTACAATCCTCCTTTTGAATCCTTCTGTGCAAATTTAGCATTTTATGTATTGTTTTTACTAAATACATATAACCTGATTCTATTTCTGTAAAACACTAAATAATAATACTTAATTTAATATATATTAACAGGTGTCATCATATTACTGGTTTTTGGGGGAAGGGGTACCATACCCCCTTATTTTCTGGGGTACCGGAGAAACCACCTAAATATAATTCAAGGCTTTAGAAACCTGGTCTAGTGGTAAGTATTTCGTCTGGAGACTCCCAGGACCCAGGCTCGATCCCCATCCGTGACTGTTGCTAGTTCTCAATTTTTAATATTAAGTGGGCAACTATAAATTGGGCTACGATGGGCCAATATGCCAACTTTCAACCCATTTATGCTAGTTGGGCAACAACTTCATTGCCTATTCACAAATAGGCCTGTAAGTCTAGCCGTTTCTATAAATGTCATTAAACATCATAAATTGGATCATTACAAAAGGCTTTGAACGTTTCACAGGTAGCTTCTCAATTTGAACTATGAACAGGCTCCCTGCCCATGCTAATTAATTTAAGATATCACATTTAAACAGGTAATTAATTTAAGGTATCACATTTAAACAGGTCAAGCTCAATTCTTTTGGAACCAAATCTTTTTATTTAGGTAGAGTCCAATTCTTTTTAAAAAAAAATCAAGTTTATTTTAGTATGGATTGGCCCAACTTTTAAATTTCATTTTTAATTGACAATCAAAATCATGTTCTTGTTTCATTTGGTTAAGCCTGATTTTTCTTTTTTTTCAAATCAAGATCAAATCCTTTTTATTTTATTTTGGGGTAAGTCAAGCCCAACTTTCTAACTTGAAACCAAATCCATTTCTTTAATTTGGGTTAAGCCCAATTCCTTTAAATTTGGGTCAAGCCAAATCCTCTTCTTTTAAGAAATCAAATTCGTTCTTGCTTAATTTGGGTCAAGCCCGATTCCCTTTCATTTTTAATACTCTAAAATTAAGTTCATTTTTCATTAATAAATATCTAGGTCTCACACAATGAACTCTAAACAAGAACTAGTAGCTTTTTCTGTTGTTCAATATTTAGAGATTCATACAAGTCCCAATGCAGCCGTAGTTGTCTCGGACCTTGTGCATATGTGGACCCCAAAAGCTTCTAAAAAATAAAGGATTCTAGAAAAATACATTTTAATAATTCTAAAGTCTCACGCAATGAGCTCTAAGTACGAACTGATAGCTTTTTCTATTGTTCGATATTTAGAGATTCATATAGGTTCTAGTGCAACTGTAGTTGTCTTGGATCGTGTGCATATGGGGATTAAGAATTATTCAAAAATATCTAAATTGTTTTAAAATCATCTTTCAATCTCTTTTTCTGAAGATCAAGTCTTCACAATCATAACTACGTAACCTTGAGTTTTCCATTGCACTAGGAAATATGTAGGAACAGGATCAAGTCTTGTCAGGCTATTTTCCATAAACCTATTTATTTCTATTTTAGGGGATCAAATAGTTTCCAAAAATATCAAAATCACACACTCAATTTAAGGGTACCATTCTTCGAAACGGGCGAGCATGGTGCCTAACACCTACCCTATTTGTAACCGACTCCCGAACCTAGAATTTCTTCCCCAAGTTAGGATTTTTCCAAATGTTTTCCCTTAAAATAAAATTTGGTGGCAGCTCCACGATTGAATTAAGAATGTTTTCAAAATTTTAGTAAGTTAGTCATCTCATTGTAATTACGGTTATGACAGGTGTAATCTGATGGCGTCCTATATACATGATTTATCTTAATGGTGTTTGTCAGCCTCATGAATACTCTGATATGGAGATATGGATTCTCCAAGGTTGTCCTTCCAAATTGAAGAGATTTCTGAATCATGACAATATGGACAAGCTTCAATTCAAATTTGGAAAAACCTTCAAGTGTTGGAGTCAATATACTACTCCTTAGGCCATCATCATTAGAGGACATGTAATCCAACAATGTCCTCCATTCTTGTGTTTTCATCTTTCTCACTTTGGTTTCTTGCCAAAACCTCCTAATTATTTTCTCTATGTCATAATTTTTTTAAAATTTTTATTTCTAAATAAATATATACATGTCTCAAGAAATCAAGATTTAAACATTTAAGACTGTTAGGGAATATTTCTTGAAACGATGCTAAAAAATTTTGCGGAAGCTTGTCAAACAGAAAATTGTTGCATGCAAAGTGTGTGTCAAAATTTATCAACGGGTAAGTATACTTATCAGGGTAAAATAGGGTATATAATACTTTCAATTTCCATCTCACACGAATTATGTCAACCAGTCCTTAAATGAAGGTTTGAATTCCAACTTTTGAGCTCATAAAAAAAGATTTTGTTTGCATGTATAGAAATAAAAGTATAAAAGCAAGAAATAAAAAAATGTAAGAGAAAAACATAAGCACAGGTTTAATTATAAAAAGGGATGAAAATTTGGATCTCCTTATAACTTTACCTAATTTTAACCACAAACTTTTTATAAATAATTGAAAATTAATTACTAACTATCTATTCTAATTCTATCACTATGAAATGATTATACAATAGTAATATTTTTTTCCTAGGTACTAAATTCAATGGTCATGCATGGTATATAAGATAAGCATAAAGAATATTCAAACTTGTTCATTTAATAACCAATTAGAAATCTAGGATTCTGATTAATCATTGAAAACTTGTAGACTCAATTTACTTTATAGTTCCGTTAATTAGAAAATAGTACGATCGTCTATCCTCCAACTAATTTAGAAATCACCAAGAGTGATTAATTCAAACTAATTACTCAAGTACAATAAAGTTAACATAATTTAATGAAAGAATGCAATCATTCATAAAGGAGAATATGAATTCAAATAGATACATCATAAATTTTACCAACTCCTATAAATTGTGAATTAGTTACAAAAAGTAGATAAAGACAAATAGAAATATGCTAACCCAACAAAATAATCTTTAACTCTAATTCTAAGAAAAAAATACAAAATTGTAGTGCTAACAAGGCTAACAATAATGAAGGGAACTCACACAATGAAAGGGGCTCCACCCTCCAAGATTCTATGGAAGGATATCGAAGAAGGAATAGAAATGGAAACAGGGAACAAGAAATGAAGAAATGATGTGTAGAAAAGATGTAAGTGGTGTTTGAAGGATGGTGTAAGGATGGATGATCTCTTTCAAGGTGTAGCCTTCTTTTTTATGGGCATGAATTTGGCTTTTCCTACGGCAAATCAGGTTGACCAAAGTCGTCTCCTGTGCTTTTATGGTTGTACAAAGTCATTCCTTGTGTTGTTAAGGTTGCTCTAAGTTGCTTATCATGTCGTTAGGGCTAGCTTGGATGATGTTATGTGCCATCTAGGGTTGGAATGACATTGCTCAAGTTTATGCAGTTATGTTGGAAAATTCAAGACGTTGCAAGATTTTCCTTCAGGTTGGCACAACTGTGCTCATCACCCAACACGACATGCATAGGTCAGTGTTAAAAAATCACGAGCTTTGTATGAACGTGTTTTAGTCCAGCATAACTATGCTAGCTTCATTTAGGAACCTTTTAGTTTTCCTAACGCTTTTTTGTCCTTTCTATATCCTTTTCTAGTCTAAAATATGTCTAGTTTTTAATTTTCTGACAGTGTGATCATTCCTTAAAGATATAAAAAAAGTTAAATAAAATTATAATTAAATAATCATAAATTACATCTTAATTATAATTAATTTTTAGCTTAAAAAAATCAATTAAATGATAGTTTATCATTGTTATTGCATAAATCTATTCGAAATCAATTTCACATATTTTTTTACATGTAGAAAATCCTCTTTAGATTTAAAATAGTATAAAAATAAAGAAGGTATAAATTTACCTTTTATTCAGAGTTGGTTGTAATTTAAAAATTGTATCTTATACTTTTCTCTCTTTTACGTTAGATGTCACTTTTTTTCTATCTTAGAATCTTGTCTTCATTAAATCTAATTATTATTTTTTTTTATCAAAAATAAATATGATAGTTAAGACTAGCGATACACACTTGTGCAGTACGATTTACTCGTTAGACAATGTATCATCAATGTTGAGTTTTAGACAATTTGGTTTAAGCT
This sequence comes from Canavalia ensiformis, assembly GCA_026541065.1. Lineage (NCBI taxonomy): Eukaryota > Viridiplantae > Streptophyta > Magnoliopsida > Fabales > Fabaceae > Canavalia > Canavalia ensiformis. The sequence goes on from JAMKYM010000718.1 coordinate 201,263, forward strand.
TATTCTAACACAATAAATTTATTTTTTTAATAATTTATTTTTTTCATCATTAAAAGAAAGAAATCTTTAAAATTTAACAAAAATGAATTAGGTTCTAAAATTGTAAAATACTCTCGTAATATTTATTATTTTTAGAGTCAATTACACCTTTGATTCATTTATTATAATTAATTTATAAATTTTATTTTCTAATAATTTTTTTGAATAGTCTTGATTCTTTAACTTTTCTAGTTATTATAATTAAGTCTCTATTATATTCTTTTTTCAGAAAACTTTAAGTATTTTTAAAATTTTTATAAATTAAATTAATTAAATTATTTTTATGTTTTTCTAAAATTTATTGATCAAATCAAATTACTATTTAATATAATTCATTAAGATTGATCTAATAATAAAAAGTTTAAAAATTTATATAAAGTTCTAAACTAATCTCATTACTTTCGATCTTTCTTTTATGGTGATGAGTTTTTTATTTTAAATTTAAATTTATTTTTTAAAAAATATATGATCATCACTATAATAATAATAATATTATTATTATTATTATTAAAATTATAATATTATTAATAAATTATAATAATAATAATAAATATAAATATTATTATAATAATAATCATAATAATTTTTATTATTATTATATTAATTTTAATTTTGTTATTTTTTGAAAAAAACTTGTTATTTTGGAACAATTTTTTATTTAATTTTTAATTATTTATTTTAATAAATTTAGAATGAAGAGTTAGAATAAAATTAGTTAACTTATTTTCATAACAACTTTTTAAAACTTAATTCTTATAATTCAAAAATTGAACATTACTAGATTTAATTTTTAGAACTTTCAAAACTAAAAATTAAAATCCACCCTTTGACCTGCATTATTATACATAAGAAAATCAATATCTCACATCTAATTTAGTTATTTAAATTTAATTAAACTTTTATCTTCCAAAATTTTAAAATTATTACATGTTCTAAATTTATTATAAATTTCAAATTATTTGAAAAAACAATATTAAGAGCTCATTTTAGTTTTTAACATATAAGCTTGATTTATTAGAAAATATATTTTTTTAACCAAAATCACATACTCTAGATTAGAAGGTTTAAAAAGGTAGAATTAAGAATTAAAATTATCCATACATATAATTTTCTTCTTGTATTTATCAAAAATATATATATATATATATATATATATATATATATATATATATATATATATATATATATATATATATAAAGGTTGATGGGAAAAATATACATAATTCAACGGGTAAGATTTCTAAACATTTAATGGCTTAATTTTATCATGATTTAAATAGTGATAAAATGAAATATAAATAGAAGCAAATAAGAATAAATGATTAGGGGTGGGTAGGGGACGAGTTCTGATAACAGAATTCATATGTGTAGTTAACTAGGTAAATAATTTTTAGAATCATTTATGTCCATTGTGGCAGTTAAGTTAGTCAAGTTTCAGACTATGCATCTAATGAGTATAAGTTGATTTTGTTTATTTGGAGTTATAGTGTTGGACCATCAAAAAATGTGTCAAAAACGTAATTCTTTAGACTCTTTTAAGATCCCAATTGGACCAAATCCAATGGAATTAACCCTAAACAAAACAAGGGAATTCATCAATCATAAACAATATTAACAAAAAAAAATTACAAGAAAAATTTATCAAAAGAAACAAAAAAGAAAATTGCAGACAAGTTCAAAACTTGATTACCTTCATAATATTCTCCTCTTACCTTATTCACTGGTTACATACAAGTAAAAATTTCATAGAAGAAAAAAAATCCTAATATAAAATTTGGACAACGATAAATTCTAAGATCAATATTAGTTAAGTTGTGAAGATTGATGCTTGGGAAAAATTTTGAAACAATAAATCCTAACCCCAAATATGGAGTCTTAACAATGAAGGCAAGTGAAAAAGGAACATGAACCATAAATCATACTAGATGAACACACCTAAATTCTACCAATAAAAACATGAAAACAAGAGTTAGAGAAATACCTCAACTAAAAAAGATGATAGGATTAACAACCAACACTAGCAGAGAAAAGATAAAAAACCTTAGCACTAGTAAAAATGACAACACTTAATCTCAATAAAAAAAAACTTGACAAAAAAGACAAAAATGATAAATTCTTAAAAACTTGAAAAGACAAATACAGAAACTTAAAGATAGAAATAAACAATTAAAACTCACTAACGCAAGTAAAATAATGAAAAAATAAAATAAAATTTTATAATTTCGTTAAATTCACATTATTTAATTTTAGACGAAATCCAAACCCATGCATAAAATAGAATGAAAGATTAAAATTTATCGATTTAGAGCTAGAAAAAACTACTGATAAAAAAATATTTATAATAATAATTAACAATATAGCTATTACGTCGGTTCAATGTAAAAATCTATCATCCAATCTCGTGAAATTAAGGGCCTTACTTTCTGCACCCCCTTTTTTCTTTTTACACCCCCCTAAATTTTTTTGTAAAATTTTTATTCCAAAAATACCCTTACCACCCCCCTCCCTTACCTTGTAATATTCCGCAAAAAAGAAAGACTCTTCCGTATTTTGAACTCAGCATCCTCCTTGTTGCTTGCTTGCTACTGCTTCACTTGAGCAAAGCCAAACGAAACAACCTAAGGTCAAAGCTTCTACATTCAGGTTAGCACCTGTGAACCTTAAACTCGTTTCCTATTCTCCATTGGATAGGGTAAATGTAGGGTTTTGAATTTCTGAAGCGAAGAGCCATTTGCCAGACACCTCGATGCATTCCGCAAACTACTTGCGGAATGCAATGATACATTCGTAAACTAGTTTAACGGAATGTTCAGAATCGATACATTTAAACTAGTTTACGGAATGCGTAAGTTGCATTCGCAAACTAGTTATTAGGAAGATCAGCTTGCATTCCGCATAAACTAGTTTGGAACATCAGTGGTCTCTTAAACAAGCTGGTTTTGAGGAATGCAACCGATGCGTTCCGCAAACTAGTTTACGGAATGCATCAGTTGCATTCCGCAAACTAGTTTGCAGAATGCATCAGTTTTAAAATTAATTTTGTATATTTACCTTTTAAGTTGATTTATTTAGTTAATTTATGTTTTTTAGGGTTTAAGTATTCATTATTTAAGTTTAATTAAAAGGTTTAGAGTTTACAAAAGCTTTATGTTTTATGTTAATTTGTTCATTATGTTAATTTCATTTAAGTTATAATTTAAGTTACGGTGAGAAAGTGTGGTTAAGTAATTAATGAACTGTATTTTATTTGGTGGAAATTTTAGACATGGCGAGGACTAGAGGTTCACATAGAGAGGTGGTATTTCGCATACGAGGGATGTGTAATGCGTTCGAATTAACCGCTTGCTCGCCGACGTGTTCGGCAAGCCATTGATGAGGAGCATGTTGATGCTTGAGGTGATATGCATCATATAGAAAGAGGACATTTCCCGGAGTGGTCCAACGGATGTCTCTGTACTTAGATCATACAGGGAGCATGTAGCATATTACATATGGACAGGACAGGTGAGTGTCATCACTGTATATGTATATGACATTATAAGAAATAATTTGTTATTTAATTTATTGTTTTGGTTTGTCTGAATGTTATTTTAGGATCGTCCGCTCTTTGGTGTTGACCCATGGACGAAAGGTCACTCATAGATGAGCCTTACATCCAGACATGTCAAAGAAGGTGGATTGGCCGACTTAGTACGGTAAACAGTCGATAACGGACAAGGGCTTATTGTCCTTTTTGTGGAGAGATGGCATAGAGACACATGCACTTTCCACCTGTCGATAGGAGATGACCATCACACATTGGATGATGTGTCATCATTGTTCATCTACCCATCACGTGGAGCGTGTTCTGTTGGTCCATGTCACGAGATTCCGCTTGCGACTTGCTGACTGATCTTCTTGGTGTTTCTGCTGCGGAGGCAAACACAGAGACAGATCACACTCGAGGTGCGTATGTCAGTTTCAGTTGGCTGCAGGATGTCTGTGATTTGTGCATTCGAGAGGGTCAGTTGGATGCAGCTGCTCGTGCTTACCTGCTGCGATTGGTTGGGTGCACTATTTTTGCTGACAAGAGTGGCACCCTTGTGAGTGTGTCATATTTGGAGTTGTTGGGGGATGTTCACATCATCGGGAGGTATGCTTGGGGTGCTATTGCACCGGCATACCTCTACGTATCGCTTTGGTGATGCGAGTTTCGCAACTTTAAGTGCCTCGCGGTTATTTGACTTTGTTACGTGAGGTAAATGTCACTTATCGTACATCATTTAAGGGTTTTTTCCCCGGATAAGTTTGTTACTTATTTGTTTATAATATAAGTGTAGGCATGGATTATTGAGCATTTTCCCACGGATTGGGGGACGTGAGTGAGGATGACTTACCCGATATGCCCGTGGCGATGCGGTTGAAAGATGCTACGTTTGCGGTTCCTGGGATGTGAGACCGTATAGGGCGGCTGCGATTGCATACAGGTGGATGGTATCATTTGGACACCATATGATGAGTTCAGAGGTCATCAACCCTTCGCGATGCTTGCTGGTACAGAGGTTTGATTAGATGGTGATTTGGTCTACCCTCATTCACATTGATAGAGTGTTGCGTCGGTTGGGCATTTTCGAGGATCCCCAATGCCTACTGTTGATAGCTTGGGTATGGTTGGTAGTCCTGAGTCCATTGATGATAGTTTTTTAAACTACGAACTATCATTGGTGGCAGACGAGGTTAGAGGTTCTGTTGCTACCACTCCTGGGCAATGTGTTGTTGCGTACATGGAGTGGTTTCGCTAGGATCTCACCCATACCTTTTACCCATGAGTTGTGTGGGTGAGGGTGAACTTGAACCTCCGTTCCGTGCGCAGGCTAGCCCATCTCATGCAAAGGTGGAAAGGAAGTTTCACTTTCTACTCAGGTAATCCATTTGTTTATTTGAAAAATCATGTTATAGATGACATTATTACTAATATAATTTATTTTTCAGGATCGTTTTGATAGAATCGTTGACCTACTAGAAGGCATCATTACTTCAGGAAGACTCCCGGATGATTCATCGAAGTGATATGGCACGCAAACTTTGGAACATAGCACGTGTTGGAGGTCGTGGTGATGTTCTCCTACCTGGCTAGAGGAAGAGGAGTCATCCAAGCAGTTGATGTCATATATTAGGGATTTATGATTGATCTTTGTATATATCACAGTTTTGAACACTCTATGTATTTGATAAATGATGATTTTTATATTGTATATTGCTTTTGTATATAGCTTTTGAACTGATGAAAAACAGGGAAATGATTAGCAGGTTACTGTTCATTTTTAGACTTGTATGATTTGAATTGATGAAAACAGAAATGATAAACGTGTTACTATCCATGTGATTTGTATGATTTTGAATTCAACAAAATTTTGAACTGATAAGCAGGGACTGTTCATATCAAATAATGTCAAGAATCAACATTAGAAAGGATATTACAACTAATCGGCTGTGATATTTGTAACATTATCAACATTGTTTTTAAATAATGAACTAAATAAATCCATCCGACTAATATATGGCCACTCCCACATCCGAGCATTGTCGTCACAATATTTATGCCATTGCAAAGCAGTTGGAGGGAATGGAGCTCCATCTACCATAAAAACTTGCAATGATAATATAAATCAATGTAAATATAAATAACTTTCAGTGGAGATAATAATAGATAGGTGGATGAATACCTGTACAAAATGACAACCATTAACAAATCCGATGCAAATAATACGATGGTTCATCAATTGTGGTGGTTCACCTCTGAGCGGGAAAAATGTCATTGATCCGTGAATGGAAATATGAATAAAAGGACATTATACCTAGACGCAATTACATAACCCATATCGGGAATCGTCATCCATTTATCGGGTGAAACCATTTTTTCATTCCCAACAAACAAAGAAGTCTCAAATCGTATGTATCTTTCTTCACCGTGATTCACATACACATGACGATACCGACCAAGCTCGAATTAAATCAGTGAACTTGAGCCCAAGACTCTTCACCCTTTCCCAGCAATGCAGCAATTGCACGATATCCACAGTTTCCATCAGCTTCAACATCAACAATGCGTTCAATATAGTTATGTAACTGAACAGGAAACAAGTCTAGCATAGGTATAACATTTTTCTTCTTCTTATTGTGACGTTTAACATCAGATGACAGACGAGGTGATGAGCTATCATGGACAGAATACAAACCATCAACATATTCAAAGAAGGATGGTTCACGTTTGGTTGATCGTTCCATCTGCAATGCCTTACCTTTGATTGCACCCTTTGTTCTTACCTTATCAGGAGGTGGACACATTGAAGTTGTATCGGGGAATGCTAACTCATGAAGTTTATCCTTAAGTGTTATCTTTCCACAAACATCAAGCTCTGAGAATCGTTTCTGCAAGGCTACAAATTCTGGTTGCAATGACAAATCACCCCATTGCTCTGTCATTCCTTGATCAGCAAATGTCAATATCTTCCAATGACGATGAACTGACTCCATTGGTACAAAATTACCCATCACACTATACCTTGCTAACTCGCATGCACAAGGTAATCCATGTGTACTTCTAAGACTGCACCCACAAGTTATCTTGTCAATACCTACAATTTTGCACCCATTTCATATTCGTTAGCAATGTGGGCTAAAGCATTATTTGATACAAAGCCCCGTAGCTTGGCATAAAACCCTTTGCTGAATCTATGCTCAACAATGATCATGCTTCTTTCAAATGATGACTTTATGTCACTATGTTGCAGTATTATCATATTATTCATTGCATCCCAGCATGAACACAAGTCACCTCTACTATCTTGAAGCAACCTCTTTAACCTTGCAGTGCACTTTCAACCCTGAAAGGAATAAGATACAAGTCATGAGCCTTTTTATATCATACAAAAATCGTTTTGCAAAATTCATTTTAATAATAAAGATACCTGTTTGTGGTTGTATTTCCAAGATGCATCACCCTATCAATCCAGCAACTCACAAATCTTTCCTTGTAAGGATTTAACCAAGTTCTGTTCACATAATCCAAAAAAATAGGGAATTTTGAACACTTAGTTTCGAATTTAAGAAAACGCTCTTCATATTCACTAGACACTCGCTTAACGAATCCATCAGAATAACCCATGCATCCATTACACAATCCCATTCATCCACTCGGAGATACTAGTAACTTGCACTTTGACTTCACATTTTTTAGAAACATGAAATTGACAAAGGGGTAGTTAGATGGAAACACTGTTTCAACAGCATTCATTAAGGCGATATCTCTATCTCACAATCACTTGGGGTACTAATTCATCTCTCGAGAAACAAACCTCTAACTTTTTCTAATGCCCAGTGAAATTATCTTCTCGTTCGAGATTCCAAATAAGCAAAACCCAGAAAATGTCAACTCGTCGAGGTTACTCCAACAATCTCAAGTAATGGCAACCGATACTTGTTTGTTTTATATGTGATGTCAATGATCAACACAATATGGAATGCATTCAACAATTTAGTGCCATCTGGATGTGTCCAAAAAATATCTCGAAATAACATTAGACGTTTCAAGTCCTTCTATACCAATATACATATTTGTCCACGTTCCATTAATTTCATCAAATGGCATTGGAGTTCCGTTCGAGGACCCCTTTTCCGATTTTCGATATTTATGGCGAGCATTATAGATCGTTTGATGTTAGTCACATTATGATCATCATGACCTCTTAATGTCAACAAAATATTCTTCGGCTTAACCATATTCTTTGTCATATCACCTAGTAAGAATTCTCTTCACCACTTAGTCTACCAAAGATATGCATGACCTTCTAATGTTTGACTACATCATGGTTGTAGAAACCCACATACAACATTAAGCTTCCACCTTCACCACTTTTAATGGTCTTCTCCTCTTAATCTAAAGGGACACTCACATTTTTCTTGTTTCCACTCACCTTGGCGCTAATTCATTCTTGTATTGTCTATATTTTCCACTTCTTTCACAAACCTAATATTAACATTGTTTTCCGGTCAATTCCACCACCGCGAGGATCTAATAATAACCACAACAAATCCATGAGCTTTACCCACACTTTAAATCAATTTATAATATACAAACAACCAAATATTACTAAATCATATATACAACATAACAATTAAACTTTTCAATCTAAAAAGCATTTACCATATATCCAAGAATGTCATAATCATCATTGTTCTCTATCGTAGCCAACTTATTTTTCTTCAACACTTAACTTATTCGAGATAACACAAGCCAAAATTAAATCACGTTACACACTTTTATATAAATCAAAAAATAAAAACAATTTCTCCAAAACTAATATTCACATCATCATCCTCCTCTAGAGAAATTGGCATGTCCACTTCATTCAAACATGGTTAAATTCGACCTCACCGAATCTTGCATAATTATCTTCCATAAAAAAGAACAAAAATATCTCTATCATATACCATAAGCATTTAATTTTTCAACCTTTATTTAGTTAATTTAATTAACCTTCCGCAAATTACTTTGCGGAATAGAAAAAATTACATTCCAAATTAATTTACGGAATACACTTTTGTATTGATAATGGACTTCATTGAATGTGAATTTTTGTCTTCCGTAAACTAATTTGCTATACAAAAATACAATTCAAGAATTAGTTTTAATACATAAATGTATTCCGTAAATTAATTTGAAATGTGATTTTGTATCTTATTCCAAGAAATTAGTTTACGGAAGACAAAAAATTACATTCCGCAAATTAATTTGCTTAACGTAATTTTTTAGCTTCCGTAAACTAATTTGCGGAAAACAAAATTAACATTCCGCAAATTAATTTGCGGAATACATTTATGTATTCCGCAAACTAATTTACGGAAGGTATTTAACATTCCGCAAACTAATTTGCGGAACGTTAACTGCAGCAGTTCACCTTCGTCTTCTCCGACGCTTCTCCAAGACTTCCTTTCGACGGTTTCTACTCACTTCCTCGTCCAACAAAGAACAACAGCTCAACTTACACTCAATTAACAAATTTTCGTTGGAGTTTTATGGATTCAACAAATGCAATGAAGAGGAAAATGAGATTGAAAAACGAAGAAGGATGCTGTGCTGATAACATATAGTCCGAGGGGCAATATTGACTTTTCACCAGCAGGGGGTGCAAAAAGAAATTCAGGGGAGTGCAAAAAGAAATTCAGGGGGTGCAAAAAGCAATGCCCGAAATTAAAACCACTTTTATCTGCATATTGTAACCCGCAAAATCCGACATTAATCTGACCAAACCATAATTTGATCTTCGGTGTCAGTTTGTTTTGGTTTAGCAGCTTCAAATTTAATACTGACCCCTATATTATCATCATGATAAAGAGTGTTGTTGCATATCGATTCAGAGCCTATTTGTACCCTAAGTATATAAACGGAATTGGCAAAATACCTAATTCTAATGGCAGTTTTTTGCAAAAAAAAAAAGTCTTTTTATTCTAACATAGAGAGTCAGGCTGCCAATCATCGATTTTAAGAAACGTGAATTACTAATACAAGTCATCTCCTAAAATTGGTATTTGACGAGTAAAAATTATTTTAACTCCGAAAAATTTAAGGATGAATGATGTTAGTTCAAAAAATAAAAATTATTATCATCTTTAAAAATAAAAAATTATGCTAATTTTTTAAAATTAAAAAAAGTTACTTTAATCATTTTATAAAAATTAAAATGATCATTTTTTAGAAAAAACTAAAATAATTAATTTATCTTAAAAATTAAAATAATTTTTTCAATAACTAATATAAGCAATCCTTTCAAAATCACTTAATTTTTATTAGTTCCATATTTTTTTTTCTTGAAAATCACATAAATATTTTAAAATATTTATTTTTCTATACTTTGATAAAATGAAGTGATATCAAAATTCAAATAATTACAATGCTATTCTAATGAGGAATTCATTCCTCTCAACAAAAAATTACCTTCAACTAAGATACAGAATATAATGTTAAAAAAATAAAATAAAATTTAAATTATTTCACAAATTACTCTCTAATTTATATTTTAAATTAATTTTTTTTTTATCGAAAGTTGTATTCCCTCACTTTCCTCTCTAATTTAAAAGAACCAAATCCGACTGAAAAAAAGACATGACCTGATTATCAATCTCAATTCCAGATATCTCAATGCAAATTTTCGAAGACAACAAATAAATAATAAATATAAAGGTGATAGAATCATATAATATTTTGACGATATTCTAACTGAAAATACAACGTTTTCTAAACTTCTTAAATAGCATAATCACAGACAAGAAAATCATGAAACTCAACATACAAGCCGCTACGGATCAACCAGATACCACAGAACTGCACTTAAATTTACGAGATCCTTGTGGAACCTTGGATGCCCAAATTATATATATAATAATAAAGAATGGAACATGACGCTAATGTACAAACAATATCTTCGATCGCTTTCTAGCATTATTACTGTCCAAAGGAATCCTACTTGGACATAGAAAGGAGACAAGGCTTGTTGCTGGGAGCGCACATAGAAAGGAGACAAGGCTTGTTGCTGGGAGCGCTCAAACAAGATTGATGGTGAAGGAGACGTAAGGGTGGGCATCAGTATCACCAGCTAGGCCAGCCATCCCAACTCCAACTTCATCCTCGGCCTTCCAGTATGCACTGCAGGCAAATTGTTGTAGGGCCAATATAAGCATATATGACATTAAATAATAGAACTATAAATCAGGCTTCTGTGAATCAAATTATAAATATTAGTTATGGAAAGTGGTAAGAATCCAAAATACGGAGAAATTCTTGACTGCCATTGTAAAACAAAAAGGGAATATTCCTCGGTTGTGTTCTGAATAACTACATGTTTACAGTTCTATGAGTAATTGTAATGAAAGAAGAATGCCATCACTATTTTGGTATACATACACACCGAGGAGGGGGAGGTAAATCAAATTTCAAATAACAACCTAGTATTGACAATCTCCCAATTGTTAGGCTAAGGTTTGTATACTGGAGGCAAAAAACAGACAAGTGCCATGTTTATCCAAAAAGTTAGTATCTGACCTCTCTATGCAGATTTAGAATTAGATTTATTATCAAATAACATGATACAGAAAAGAAAGTACAAAATCAAAATCTGTTATATTCATCATGCAGTTTGTGGGCTCACATGACCCAGTTCCAAAAAAACTGATTTTACTTTGGTGTGTTTCCCAATAATCCATTTCTTCACTCAATTTTCACTTTCCACTGACTGAGACCAGACCCCTCTCTTCTCTTAAATTGTGTTTTTGGCTCTCTGGTTATGATATATTCAATAAAAAAGAAAAAGTAGTATGTGTTTCCGATGGTAATTTCCTGGAAAAAATCATTGTATTATTCTGAGTACCTATGAAAGAGATTCAGTCAATCAGAATAACAGGAGTTAAAGCAGGGGGTATTTTTAACTTGTACCTTTGTTTAAGAGGAAAGAAAATGAGGAGAAAATTTTGAATTTGTTTAAAGAGTCAACTTTTTTCTCTTCAACCAAACAAAAGAAAATGCACTGTTATCAGTATTTTATTTCCTCTCTACTTTTTTTCCTCTCATCCAAACTAACAATTAGAGTTGCACTTGTTTTGAAGGTTCTCTACTGGAGTTCTTTTCTCACAGCCACACCTGTGGTGCTGTCCATTTCCTGTGCCAGGGTTGTACAATTATGTTGTCTGCTCTGTTCAGTGGTTCTCTGTTGTATGATGTGACTTGAGTGTTCTCAGTTGCTTTAATGCATTGATTCTCTGTTGTGTGACTTGGGTGTTCTCTTACTTTCTGTTAGAGGCTGGCTTATTTCCTGTCTGAGAAATGGCTTCATGCAGCATTGGTGTAAGTGGGATCGGTGGTACTGGTACTGAGGCTGCTGTTATTGGTTCCAAAGTGAACAAAAACTGCCGCTGGAAGTAGGACTGATGTGACTAGGAATCATCGCATTTCAATTGATGGAAATACAAGAAAAATCAAGTGCAAGTATGGTGAAAAGAAGATTGCTAGTGGGGTTTACAGATTGAAGCATCATTGAGCAAGTATACAAAAGGACGTTGGAGCTTGCAACACTGTTAGTGATAAGATTAGAAGCAAATCTGTGAATTGTATCTGCTTTGCAAGAAAGATTAATAAAGAAATCAAAGGAGTACAAGGGAAGAGCAAGCACCAATGAAGAAGATGCAGAAAGAAAAAGACAGGAGGTGATTAGGACTAGGAGTGATGAAAATATTTTTCAGAAAAGGGGAGTGAGCACTCAATCCACCATCAATAGCAATTCCAAGAAGAATTTGAGGGAGGAAGCATGACAAGAAATTGCTTCTTTCTTTTACAAAATTGCCATTCCCTTCAATGCAGCAAAGAGTGATGAAATATAGTCAATTAAATCCTAGACCATGTTGGGCAACCAATTCAAACATTTTGTGAAATTCATCACTCTTTGCCGCAGTGAAGGGAATGGCAATTTTGTAACAAAATTACGATGGCAGGACCAATAAGAGGAGAATCATACTTAATTTCCTGGTAACCAGCATTAAGGGGACTGCCTTTTGAACTCTGTTGATAACTCACATTTCTAAAACGGCGGATAAAATTTTTTGAAGATGTTGCTGATGGAGGAAAGGAAGAGATCGTGTTTGACACCTTGCCATAATTATCAATCCCAGATAATGGCATGCGGCGGTCAACCCTGAAACCGCTTTAGAGGGATGGCTGATATTGTGAAATTTTATATACAAGTTAAATAATTCATAATACCATATATACACATGCTCAAATATAACATTACCCAAAAATAGAGGCATTCATATGCCAGCAATACAGACCAGAGAACTAAGATGAAATCATGAAAGACCTGAGAGAGAGAACAGTTACTGCAGTAAAATGAAAGGGCAGAACAATCTTTGAGAGGATGCAGGGAACTGTGAGAGAATTAACTGAACAGAACAGTAGAACAGAACATAAGAGATAGTCGCAGAGAACAGAGCAAGGCCGAAAACACCAGGAAGGTACTGGAAAATGTCAGAAATGGCTGGAGATGGCACCAGAGAATAGTGGATCATGCTTCAGAGAGACATAAAGGCCCACAACTGTTTCAGAATAGGGTTTTGATTTTGAACACCAAATAAGGGAAGCAAAATCATGAAATTGTCCCCCAAAATAAACCTTATCCAACGCAGTATTATGGCAAGTAAACAAGGGTTTTCAACATTCGTCAAAGTTGCACCCTCTAAAGCCACGGAATCACGTGAATTAAGCACTATAGCAGCTGTGATAGCTGCAACCTGAAAATGCAGAGAGATCTGAAAATAGTAGCGGCCTAGGGCTGCAATGCGATGCTCTGCCATGATAGCGGCACTATAGCATGCCATTAACAACTATACACCTAGCACAGCTCATTGTTTTACTTAATATTGGAGGGTTACGAGAAGAAAATTCCAGTTCATAAAGAAACAACTACAAGTGGAAAGAAAATTACGATCTATAGTTACTCAATGAGTTCTCCTATTTCTTTATTGCAACACTTCAACAAATGGAAAAGATTTGGCAACACCAGCAGTGACTTGCTTTGACACATCTTAATTAAGTTTGGGTTACTTTAATGGCATTAAAGGAGCATTGTGTTAGGTATTGTTAGATAATGGTTAGTTAATTAGCTACTCTTTACTTGTTAGTTGGAAATAACTAAATAGGCTGAGTTGGTTAAACTGTTAGAGGTCTGTAAAGTGTACAAATAAAGGGCAGGGAGCAGGGGAATAGCTGGTTAATTTGTGAGAGGATTGGGGCCTTTAGGCATTGGGAGAGAACCAGGTCTCTCGAATACCTGGACTGTACTGTTGTTTTCTATTAATAAAGAGTCTTGTAATTCTGATCCGGTTCCTTGCACATTGATATGAATGTTCACATCCAATGAATGGAAATCCAGCCAGTTTGCCAAGGCTATATTAGTGAGTTAAGTTTTTTGGAGGGGAAGCATAGCAAAGGCATATTTTTTGTTTTTAATAAACATTCTCATTTCATAATTTTCAAAAAAAAAATGAGAGATTAGTATAAACTTGATGTTTAATCTGTTCTTTATGTTTATAAGCATTATATAACTCTCTTAATTTAAAAATATAATATTTGTCCTCCCCTCCCTTCCTATCCAAACCCAAGTCCCAAACATAAAACAAAAGATGCAAAGTTTGTTGAGAATGTGGTTATGGATAGGGGGCAAATTTCACCATTTGTTTAAAGGGGGGCCTCTCTAATTAGAGTTCTGTTTGGTAGACCCAAATGAGAAGCCAGCCATGGAATATATCGATGAGGAAATGGATCAAGCCAAAGAAGGAGAGAAAGTCACTATAATGGTGTCAAGAAAAGGTAAATTATATCTCTTCATTAGTTCAAATTTAAATTCTTTGTTTAGACATTAATTCAATTATTTTTCATTCTATAGTTATATGGTTCTATGGGAAATCATTGGTTTGAGATCTGACAGCCAAATTCATAGGCCACTCATGCTGCAGACTATTACCTAAACCCTCAATTGCATTATAGTCCTAGATTTAAAGTTGGTTTTGATGTGATATGTGGACTGTATGAATGTTCAAAGGATGGTTGGAAATGTTGAAGAAATTGCAAGGCTGAAGCTTAGCTTGAAGATTTCAAGAGTAAAGCAATGTTTTTTGAAAGTGTGATGACTATGACTGCAGTTAATAGCAAAACCCTAGCAGAATTGAGGGATTCTTATGGGAATGAACATCTAGGTCACCAAAAATTTGCTATTTGTGTTAAGCTTGACATGCAGCTCCTTTAGATGTGAGCATAACTGAAGTGCCTTTGAGATGGTAAAAATTCAAACATGTGATGCTCGAATTGTGTTAAATGCTTTTTGTATTCATTATTTCATTTAGGCCCACAATAAGAGAAGGAACAATGCAGTTTTTTGTGATGGATAATTCAAAATTGGCCAAGAAGCAAGCTAAAAGAGCTATTGGGCACTATGAAATAGTGAAGAATCCTTCTTTCAATGATGATTGGATTGTGGATAATGATGGAGAAGACTTGAATAACAATTTAGATATGGATACACTCAAATGAAAGCTTGGTTCAAGTTGGAAAGGGTACTAGTAGGGCTAGTGAAGGTTCTATGCTTCAACGATGTTGATATTGATGAACTTGATGGAGATGGGTACAAAATGGAAGATGACTACTGTTATCTTTTGCTGCTTTAGTTTGCCATCTGTTATATTGGGAGTTGTACTTGACAATCTTACATTTTGACTGTTTTATTTAAGATTTAAAAGTTAATTTTCTTATCTTTATTACTTCGTATGCATGTGTGCGTTTAAATATAAATTTGCATTTTAGTATGATCTTACAATTTACATGTTTTTTCCTCCCTTCTAACCCCACATAGGATCTTGGTTTTGACAACCTTGGGAGAGAGATCACAGGAATTTGACAAGTAGCATTGTCAACAAGGCATGTACTGTGTTAAATAGAAGTACAGATTAGGCGAAGCAGCAACAAATTTCCTCTGTTTACTTTTTTCTCTCCCCTCTTTGTCTGGTTCAGAAGGGTGTAAAGTGTTGACATCTCAGATAGGTCAAATAGGTTTGAAATTAGTCAAGGACTGTGATGATTGATCAAGAAATCCCCAAATATTGCTATACTCTCTTTATATAAAACATAAAACCTGTTGAGCTTCCAATGCATGTACCAATTTTATGAAGATCGTTAAACTGTCACTTTCCAACAAAAATTCAGAGACAAATTTTCCAACTTAGAAAATCTGAAGCTTTTCTCTCAAATACTGCATGTTCTCTTCATGACTAAAAGAAATAACTTTAGAGAGGGGGGATCTTAAGCCCAACCAAGTCTGTGCCTCTGCATAAATCAATCTTGGTAGTGTGTAAAATTAGACAGCATAAACAAAAATAAGACACTTGCCTGTTTGTGCTATCACTCAACCCTTCAAGGATAGAACGCACTTTCTTCTCAGCTTTGCCTGATGGAGCTAAAACACATGCCTGGAATGACCACAAGAACCAAAGCTCAGTCATAAATATTTAAACTTTGAAAACAGAAAAACTGAGGCTGGAAACCTGCTGTGAACAAAAGAGTATATCTACCAAGAAAGATGGTGGCAGACCATATCTCAGAATGCTCTCAGTAAATAGACGTACAGCACAAAAGTGCATCCAGGAGCTGAAAACCTTCAGAATTTAAAAAAGAAAAGTAGAAGCAATAAGTCAGAAGAAGCACAGCATTTGTGATAACAGGGCAAGCACAAGTGACAAGAAAATTATTAATACTAACATTTTACGACAGTAAGAACAACAAATTTGCGATGTCAACCAACACTAGACATTTAAACTGAAAAACTAAGGACTCCATAATGCCAGTAGTGGCTAG
Organism: Canavalia ensiformis; assembly: GCA_026541065.1. Classification (NCBI taxonomy): domain Eukaryota; kingdom Viridiplantae; phylum Streptophyta; class Magnoliopsida; order Fabales; family Fabaceae; genus Canavalia; species Canavalia ensiformis. Next base: position 217,734 of record JAMKYM010000718.1, read on the forward strand.
TCTAAGATAGCTTATAAAAATATCCAAGATGCAAATAGTCATGTAATTGACCATAATTGTTTTCATCATTTGAATGGTTTTCTACCGCTACCTGTAAATCTGTGTCGTGATATTCTGAGCATATTTCTACAAATTAAATGAACCGAAGTGAATAATACCTCTCCATAACTGGTATAACACCATTGCAATAGAGAAGCCCTCAAACTTTCCTGATCTCCCATCAATTTCTCTAACTCCTGCTTCCGGCTTTCATGTGATTCTGCACTGTACTCAAAATCACGAATCTGAATACATGGCATAAAATTCCATTAAGTACCTCTGACCAACTCATTCATTTACAGGATGAAAATCTAAAAAAGAAAATATGAATTTTACAATCCTTTCCTAACAAATTGAAGATAGCATATGCAACTTGAGAAAAGTACTTACTTGGAACCCTTTTTCTCGTGCACTAGTTCTAAAATTGTCTGCAACACGACTGAAGAGTGTTACAGTATAAAGTGCATATTCATTATCCTCATACAACTTCTTGGAAGACCGGGGGACCTATAATACTTATCTTAATCAGAATACAAATAAATCAAGGAAAGAAGTGATATTTAGACATTGTTGGACCATATGTATAAATTACAGGGATTTTTTGGGTTGATCAGAAGAGAAACATTCCAAATTACCATTTAAGTAATCTTAGGAAAAGCAGCAGTAGAAATTTCAATATGTCAGTAAATGTGTTAACTCTTACCACATAGTTTGTCAATGTTTCATAGCTTGAGAGCCAATCCTTCTGTGAATACTTGGGTACAATAGCAAGAAGGGTAGTTAAATTTTCTGAAGTTATAATATCCTCAGGTTTTACCAAGTTGGAAAGATCACGGACAGCTAAGCTAAAACAGGAAAATAGATCATTTAAGTCAGCTAAGAAATATAGCACAATATATATTTGAAAGCTATGATCACACTATAAACAACATCCAAACCTTCCACTTTGCTTTCGGTTGATGGCATTAAGCTGACTGCGGATATTGTTATACTCCGAAACACGAACCTGAATACAGAAAATTCAGTCTACATTATGCAAAGTAGAGATTTTGTATTTTACTTATACATTCAACCTTTTGGTGGGAGAGGGGTAGGGAATAATTTAGCTAGAGTTTCTGAACTGACCGGCCAAAATAATGTTATTTTCCATACAGGCCTAAGCCTTTATTTTCTTGACTGAAAGAAAAACCTTTTGAAAGTCCTTTAATTATTATTGGAAAAAAAATTTCCAGTGATTTTTAACTGTAGACATCCAGTTATTTTGTTTTCTTTGGCTCCAGTTCCAGATTTTAGTACAACACCAAAATATACTATTTTTTTGTGGACTTGTCTTCAGTGGTCATGAAAAACTTGGGTTCATGACCATCTATCCTCCAACAAAAGTTAACCATAGACTTAATAATAACAAAATATGTGTGTGAGATTAAAGACCAGTAACTTATTGAAGTGATATCCTACATTAAATATTGGAATTTCCAATTTTTGTCCTGGTCCTTTTAGAATCCAAACAATTTGCAGGCTCTAACAGCAACGACAACGATCATAAAACCCTAACCAAAGGAAGCATGAGAACTCTAGAGTAAAACACATGAAAAGATAAAGGAAAGGTGTCCATGCTTTCAAAGACAAACAAAAAAAGTTATCTCATCAAGCATTAGCTCCAGAGATCTTAGATCATAAAATAGAATCCAAAACAAATGTAACCAATCATGCTAATTTTTTTAATTAGCATTCGTCTAGGAAATGATGATGTATGTTATTATCCAAGAAAATGGCAACAAACTTCACACAAAAAAAATTATCAGTGATAGAAAGTGTTGGTTGAGCAGCATCTTCAGTTCCATCATGCAGCTGTTCACATGCAATCAACCACACTATATAGTGGACTGGGTCAAAAAAAAGCCCAGATTCAATTCAATTCTTCATACTAAGCTTTCATGGATTTAGTGGAAGAGGATAAAAATTGTGGCATTGTGCCACCTATGGTACATTGTTGTGCATTTGGACAGGAGAAGAATTCTTGTTTTTTAAGACGGGTTCTCCAGCACAATAATTGATTTGGGATTAGATTAGTCTTTTGGCTTCTGTTTGGTGTAAAGTAGATGTACTGTTTAATGGAGATTCACAAACAGATATAATGAGGTATTTGGCAGGTTTGCTCCATCAATTTTCTCCATTTTCTTTGTTGTTTTCTGTTTTGTTCTTTTGTTTGGGTGGATTCCTTATCCTCCAATCTTTTTTCATTTTTTCAATCATGATGAATTTCTTCTTTCATAAAAGAAAACTCACATCCATTACCACCAAGCCATTAATTAGAATCCAATCGCAAGGTATGCAACTTGAATCTCACATTCTAAGTACAGGATACTAATGTGAGGTTTATAAGGCCTCAAACTCTCCAACTACAATGGCTACCTTTTGTGGTATGGTTCTCTCAAGATTCTAATCAATTGGTATCAAAGCCTTCTACCATATCTCTCAATTGCAAACATGCAGCGGCAGTGACACTAGCATTCCAATGTTTGCCCATCACTACTCAAAGGATTGAAACATGAGTCCCATGTTAAAAATATGGGATTCCAGTGAGGGGTTTATAAGACCTTAGGCCCCATAATTACAACTATTAGTAATGTTCTCCCTATGTTCTTATCACAAACACAACCTATCACCCTCTGTCATTGACCAAATATCCTTAGTTAAACAAAAATTTACATAAATGGAAAATGTGCTAAGGGATGTTTTACTTACAATATTTTGACCTTGATTTCAACCATCTCTTTCTAATAGTTTCAATTTTACATAATGATCCAAAGATAGTCCCCTTATTAAGTTCCAATACCGCTTTTGAAAATTGATGACATAGTCTAAAAGATAGAAGCACGGGATTGCCAAATAACTAGCACATCAACAGCGTCATGCATTCATGGCTATAGGTAGATCACAATAAATTGTTGTCAATTTAAGGAACTAAATTAAGTCTACTGAAAATGAGAGATCAAGCTGAAACCAATATCACAAATGAATCCCCACTCCCCAAGATAAAATGACTTCAGTCTATTAAAAATGAATGTGTAGACCATTCACCTTATCTTCCTGTCTATTAATTTCTCATTGAATATTCTTAATGATGTTTGACAAATTGAAGTCTTCTACAAGTCATCTGAAATAAAAGGAACTACATATAACATACAAAGAACTTTAAAGAGAATGATACTAGCATGAGAACAAGTTCTGAAGGTTGATGACTCTCAAGAAAGGCAAATCCACAGGGGTATATATGACAATGAACTTCCATTGCAAGTGCGGAAGCAGATGGCTACAAAGCCATTCTTAGACTGAGTTATACTAGCACCAAAATAATCTTAGCTGACAATTTAATGGCAACATCCCAGAAATGGTCAGTGGACCACATATCAAATTTCAACTTTTATCAATTATAAATCCAGAGGCACCTTTAAGCACATGGATCAGACTTTAGAAAGCTTTAGCATATTTATTCACTTCAAATAGAACAGAATATCAAGCATATGAAAAGCTAAGAAGTCATATCTAGTTTGTTCCATTCTGCATCAATTCAGAGGTTAGGCATTTAGCATCTTCCACCACACACACACGCACAAAAGACTTAATATTGTCAACACTACATCAAGTCCATCTTTTATCAATTACAAGCTTGCAGAAATCACAGTAGTGACAAACTTATATGTAGGTAATTTTGTGCGTGAGAGCAAGCATCCCAGGCTAAATGATAAGAATGATAAAGCAAAAGCACATGCAATATGAATAAGATTATTCTATTCAATCATGATAAGCATTAGCAACAAACTTTGTTGAAAGCAAGCAAGTGTAGGATCCCATGAAAGTAATACTACTTAATTTTTGTCTACATAAACTGCATGATCACAGTGCTAAAGCCATAAGAAAATGCCTATCAAAAGGTTCGGCCACAATTGTTCATTTGCAACAAAGTGTTATTAATCTGTTACCTCCGCACAGCAATGCAGACAAAAAATTAGAAAGCTCACAAAAGTTATAAGGACTTAGCACCCCTCAACAGCAATAATATTTAGCCACAACATAAGCAAGACCATGAAATTATCACCGTACATACATAAATATATATACATATATAGGCATTTGGCACCATAGAGAATCACACAAGCTAATTAAATTATGTCTAAGAAATATGAATAACCTTGAGATCATCCTCAATCTTTGCCACTTGTCCATGAATACCGTCCACGATCTCCTTCAAGGGCGACATAGTTGGGTACTTGGCTTCATCCCAAACAAACCTGGATCCACCACAAAAACACTAATCTCTCATCACACAACTAACAATATCACGACCCCACACAAGAAACAGATCACAGATTCCAATCCAACAAACCTTGTCAAGTACGAATCGACGGGGACCCCATCCACCGTCAAGCTACTGCTCACCACGCCAGACACTCTCTCCAGCTCCTCAATCTGCCGCCTGATCTTGTGCGACACTCCCTCCATGAAATTGTTTGACTGCAACCACAAATTCCCAAACAGATCAAGAAAATTCGGAAGATTAACGAACAGATACGCGAAATTCGATGTTTGGAATCGCGAAACCGGTGGCACGATTGGGAATTTGACGTACCTTGACGAGATCGTCGCTGAGAGAGAGGAGAGAGTCTAGGGTTCCGACGCGGAGATTGGGAATGTTAAACTGCGAATTTGGAGGGAAAATGAGAAGAAAAGAAGAAGCGAGGTTATTTATAAGATATGTTGGGGGAAGGAGAGACAGTTACTAACTCTGTAAAGAGGAGTGTCGAATGAATGTTTGGAGATTTGTTCCTGCAATTGATTCCAGAGAGTAGATGCGGAATTTTGGACGGGAAGAGAAACCACCCAGTATCTGGTCGCCATTGGAGCTGTTCTCTCTCGGGCTGTGCCTCCGATCACACTGGGAAAATAAAATATAGAGAGAAAGACAGTGTTTTGTGTTTGTCCGGGTTGAGCAAATGGAAATCGCGCTAGTTGTCGACATATGACCCAAGAATTTTAACATGCCGGTAAAATGTCCACATACCGCCCGATTTAATTTATTTTTAAAACAATTATTTACTTTTATCACTTTCTTAAAATATTTTTAAAAATATTCAATTTATATTTAAAAAATTATGCATTGTGAATTATGCATTTAATTATTCCTTTTCTAGTTGCATGCTTCTAATTTTTTCTAATGAAAAATAAAATATTTTATAAAATATTAATATCATTTAAATTGAAATCAATATATTAATAAATTTACTAAGAAGTTTTCTAAGAATCTTGGTCGAGAAATTAAAAATTTATATTAAAAATCATTTTAAAATTATATTAAAAATGATTATAATTATATATATTAATAATACTTTTAAAAAAATTAGAGAAATTATACTTTATATTTGAACGAAATTATGCACGGTATATATACTTTTTTACTATTACATAAATCACTCATTAAATAACGTCGTTTGATTACGACATTACATTTTGTTATAAAAATAAAATGATCTTTTTGCTAGTTAGCTATAAGAGAATGAATTTTCTCAGTGCATAGACTTTCCAATACTCTCCCGTCTAATAAAACGTACTGTTTCAATAATAATAATAATGTGGTTAAATTAAAAGCGTATGATATAAACGGTAAGGATGAGCGAGAACAAATTCTCTCATGCATAGACCTTCGAATACGCTCCTGTTCGCTAAAACACTTGGTTTCAATAATAATGTGGTTGAATTATAAGTGTTGATGATATAAACGGTAAGGATGAGCATGTAATTCCTGCTCTGTTGTGATAATGAGAAAAATGCAACATTTGCATAACATTTTGCAAACCATAGATTAGAAAAACATAATCCTAGAGGGGTGCCCACCATACCCCGTTAATATCTTCTCTTTTCTTCTATTTTTTCATCTACTTTGATTCCTTTTTCTCTCAGCCACATACAGAATTTTTCCATTGTCCACTCTGTATGGTCTTTTTTTATATTATGCTAATTACTATTACAAATTTAAATAGTATTATATTATATGCTACCAGAGAGTTCAAGTGACAAGAAAAATATAACTTCCTAAACAAATATATTTTCTTATCAGCTTGCAAATTAATTTTGAAGGTGACCTTTCACATTATAAATATTTTTTCATCATGTCAGTATTTTCCATTGTTTATATAAGTGTGGTTTAAAAATATTTATATTATTTTAAAAAAATTATTTTTTTATTTTTTAAGAAAATAAGTGATTCTAATTTTTTATTGGGTAAAAATGATAATTTGGATGTTGATGTCAAACCTAGAATAGGGATGAAATTTGAAAACTTAGAGGTTGCTTGGAAGTTATAGGTAGACTACTTAAGAAGAGTCAGATTTAAGGTTAGAAAATAATATATTAACAATAGTAAGAAAGATGGAATCTCTATACAAGAGTTAGATTTGTTTGTTGCAAGAAGGTAAGCAAAAAGAAGACAAAAGAAAATTTCTGACTAACAACCCACGACCTGAGACTAGGACTAATTGTAAAGTAAGGATAGATGTTATGATGAAAAATGGAAAATTTACATTGCACGACTTTGTGGAAGAACATAATCACATTTTCCATCTACCAAAAACAACATATATGTTAACATCACAACGTAGTATATCTGATGTTCAAGGTCATGCAATGGGTTTGGCAGATGATGTTGGTCTTCAAAAAGAGCATCATTTGAGTTGATGAGTAGGGAAGCAAGAGGAAGAGCTAATCTTGGTTATACTCACTTGGATCTTAAGAATTATCTTCAGACAGAGGAGCTTGGTATACGGGGAAGTAGGCTATTTATTACAATATTTTCACCAAAAATTGTTGAAGAATCCTGCATTTTATCATGCATATCAAATGGATTTTGAAGAAAAAATAACCAATGTATTTTGGGTAGATGCAAGAATACTTATTGATTATGGCTATTTTGGTGATATGATGTCTTTCGACACAACATATTATACTAACAATGCACATAGACTGCTTGTTGTGTTCTTAGGATTGAATCACTATACACAACATATTATACTAACCAATGTATTTTAGTTTGCTTACAAGATATAATAAGTATGATAACCCATGGTTGAAGTGAGTCTACAATCTAAAGGAAAAATGGGCTGCTTGTTACATGAAAAGAAACTTTTATACTTGGCATGCAAAGCACCCAATTTAGTGAAAGCTTCAATGCAGTCTTCAAGACTTTCATGAAACCAAATCTAGACATCATTCAATTCTTCAAAAACTTTGAAAGGGTGGTAGAGAAAAAATAATAAATGAATTAAAGCATGAGTTTGAGTCACGACAAAAAATATCGAGATTGAAATGTGAGTTTTCACTTATATTGCGTCATTTTGCACAAATTTACATTTCCATTATTTTTGAGTTGTTTCAAAAGGAATATGATTTACACTCACGTGCTTATATAAAGAATAGAAATGAAACTCGGCATTGCATGAATACATTATTACAATGGATCACCAAATTGGAGAACGGAAACTTTCATTTGATTCTAATGACCAATCAATTTTTTGTAGTTGCAAGATGTTTCAAACCTTTGGTATTCTATGTTGTCATGTTTTGAAGGTTTTTCCTATTAGTGATGTTAGATTAGTGCCTGATTGGTATATTATAAAAAGATGGACAAAAGAGGAAAAAAATAGTATTGCACATGATATGAGGAGAAATGAAATTGAAGGAGATGCCAAGTTATTTACCACACAACAATACAAACAAATATGTTCTAAACTCATTAGGATAGCAACCAAGGAATCTACTAATAAAGAATCTTTCTTGTTCCTAAACAAGGTTGTTGATGAATGGAGAAAACAAATAAAGAAGATTAGTAGTAGACAACTAAGTATTGATAATGATATGTGATACAGGATTTAATGCAAATGAAAATGAAAACATGACACATGTAAAAAAATTTAAGAAACAAGATGGTAGAAAGGGTAAGAAATGTCTAAAGGGTTGGATTGAAACTCAATCAAATAAGAAAAAGAATATCAAATAAGAAGACAAGAGCTCCAAGTGCCATGTTTCTCAATGTCAACAAGTTATGGTAATGTAACTTCATATTTATAACCAATTAGTTAATGTACTTCTTTATATGTTGAATAATTCATAAATTTATGTTTCACTTATAAGATAATGAAGTTTCTTTAAGTCAAGTGCATTCTAGACTATCTTCTTCAATGGCTCCAACAATTTGTGACCATCCTCCAACAATTAGTTATACTGGATCATTATTGATAAGATTACTTGATTTAGTATACTAAATAATTTTTCTCCACTTCATAATAATTTTGATATTTTAATATGAAACTTCTTATAATATAGGCATCTTTTGACCATCTTATGCAACCATTTGAAGCATCATTTTGAGGCAATAATGATGAGTTAAGAAAGATGTCAAAGTATACTCCACGTTGAAACAATCATAATTTTGAGACAAAAATTATTGTATTATATTGAAATATTCATGACTATATTGCATTAACATTTTGAAGTTAATATAATATAAAGAATACATTTGCTTCTTTTGTCTCTAACTTGTTGCCTTGCACTTAATTACAACTACATCTACTTATGTACAAAGACTACATTTGCAATTACTTGACTTATCATGTTTCAAGCTTGCATTGTATATATGTACTACATTCCTTACTTCCTTATTATATCTATCTAGAATGATGTAGGATATGATCATTGAGCCATAGGATCTTTTATCCAAAGATTCATCAAGCAAAATAACTTGTTCACGGATGAAACCCTTTTACCTCACAGTTGCAAAAATATTTTCAGCATCTTCAAGTAGATTGTATTGGTCATAATAATGGATTATCTTTGTATACTCACGAACATTGACTTCAAATGATTCTTCTACAAGAGCACGTTCTGCTACCTACATATACAACATCAAAATGTTTTTTATGAACCCCTTCAAATAAAATGACATCATTCTAGATAAGAATTCTTAAGTTATATGCATTGAACTTTAACAGGTCTATACAACAAGAAGAAATGCCTAATGGATATAAATTTTCACTTAAAAATTGTTACTTTAAGGAATAAGGATATAGGGAATAATGTAAAGGCAACTAGAGTAAATAGGTTTTGACACTAGATCCACTTTTCTTTCAAGTGGAGGGAAATCCTCTTCATCCTTTAATGAAAACATCATACAAGGGACTGATGTTGGATAATAGCAATAAATAAGTTCCTGGTAAGGCATTGGAGGAGGCCAAGTGATTAGATCAGGGTCTGCTAGTGAGTTTAAGATAAGACCTTCTTCTTTGAGGATTCCTAAAGCCTCATAATAGATGGGCAAGAGGTTCTTCTTTTGATGAATTCCTATCCAAGGATTGTTATCAACATCTCTCTTCCTATATGGAGAAGGATGTTTGCAAGAAGAACCTTTCTTTTTCTTTTTTTGTAGTAATCTTCATCTTCTTGATCTTCATCATCACTCCATTACATCCAGTAGTCACAGTTAGGATCACAATTATTTGGATCAACATCCCAAACGAAATAGCCATTAAATCTTATCAATATAGACAAGGAAACCATCACCATAGAAGGAATATATGGGAATGTCTTCTTCTCCTGCGATTGGTGAAATCATCATGGACTAGAAAATAGGAGGAGGTTGATTAGGTTTGTCTTTAAGACTCGTGAAAATAGTTTTTATAGAGCTATCTATAGATCTTCCAAAAGAAGATTCAAATGATTGAAGTGGCTTCTTGTTTGTATTGAATTTTTCATAATTGGTTTCCCATTCTAGAGGAATAAGTTTTGTCAGTTTCTCTCTGGATATTTTTCTAGGGATTTGAATTATGGATGGAGTCTCTTCTTCTTCTCTATTTGCTAATACTAAAGGAGAATCAAAATTTACTCCTGGAAGTGGTAGCTCTATTGCATGATTTTGGAGTCGATATATGATTTGATGATGAAAACTAGTCGATAATGCTTCAGTAACTTGCTCAAATCCTATGAGCTAAACCTGAACCTTAAGTCTAGTTAATAGGGTTCTATCTTTCAGACTTACATTATAATTTGCAAAGATGGTCAATACTACACTTCCAACATGTAAAATGGTGAGAACAATTCCAATAATTGCATGTTCATAGTGGATGAAAGTAGAGTCTACTAAGGAGACTCTAGCTGTTATAGGGAAACCTTTCCTACCATGTAGCGAAAGAATAAGTCTGACAGCTTTAAAATGGAGTGCAATATATCCTTCCTTTTTCCAGTGATTTTTGAATGATTGGGGGATTTTGAGATCAACGCACTATTCTTTATCAATTTCTTGCAATGAGCATTGGTTTGTTCTTGATGTTTGGATATATTCTTTTATATTCAGCTTTTTCCTGAAGATTAATTGTGAGATCGATCGTGTTAGTGATCTTTATCTCCTGAATATGTTGTATAGATTTAAAAGATGGGATACATATTTTGAAAGCTTTACATCTTCAAGTACATAAGAGTATTCTATAAGATGTTCTATCTTAAAAGAAGATGTCTGAGAGAAAGACTTAGGAAGAGACATGGAAGATCATAATAGAAGAGGTTTGGTATTTGATGAACTAGGTTCCATTATATGCTTAATGTTCTTCTTACTTACCTTCCTTATAATATTTATACTATTGTTCTTCCTCTCTCGAAAGAAGAGGCGTTAGGCTTTGATACCATTTATGGCCAGAGCCTCTCTTAAAAGATATAATAAAAAAAATTTCATTTAACTGAGATTTCATGCCAAAACATAGGCTTTTCTCAAACACCCATTACTTTTCTTTCTACTATTTTCTTGAAGAGAGGACTGTAGCATGGATCATCTCTTATGCAGTTTCTGATACACAGGATCCTTAATAATAGGGCAAGTTAGGCTTTTAGCATAGGACGAGAAATTTAGAAATAGAGCATTTCAAAACACACAAATCTTATTGCTTTCAAGTGTGAGTTAAACACACTGGTCTTCTTCATTATATAAAAATGTTACTAAATAGTATTGTTGATATCACTTTCTTCCATTTTTTTATATGTAATTATTTTATATATTATTTCCAAAAGCTTAAGATAATATTTTTATTTTTTTGGATTTTATTTTTTAATAATATTAATTATAAGAAAATTAAAAAATATAAGAGAAAGTTATATAATAATTTTAATACAAATTAAAATATATAGACATTATTAGAATTAAATCAAGTTATATCTGCTTCAAAGAAAACTTATTTATCAAAACATTATGATAATTCATACACATAAAAACAAATGCTTTGATTGTGATACTAGAAAGGTAATCATAAATCATTATATGTTGAAAATAATGAAAACAATTTCAATATATACATCAGTCATATATTATTTTTAACAATATATATATTGGACATATCCTTATCCAAGACATTTTAATATATATGTAATTAAACAAGAATAGGAAAGTGAAAACAACATTTCAATTTTGGAAGTATAGTTGTAAAAGTTGAAAGTATAGTTGTAAAAGTGGACATGGTTTTGTATTATCCAAGTTTTGAAAATAACCTTATATTTGGATCAAAGTTAAGTAAAGAATCATTTTATAGCAAGCACTTTCTCCCTTTATTCTTGATTTTATGGCCACTTTGCAAGCCTAAAATTATTTTTTTAGACCAATCAACAATGTCATCATTAGGAATTAAATTAATTCATACAAAAATTATTCAATTATTCCCTACAAATAAGTATTATCAGCATTTGTTTCCTATTCTGTTAATATTGATAGTGGAAAGTGTAGATACAGAAATTATGTATAGTGAGCATAAACAAGACTAATCATAGGCTACTAAGAGAAACACAAAAACATCAGATAGAAATAAAAACAAATATTATATAACAAAGTGAAGTAATTGTAAGATTGATAAGTAGATAAGCTTGGAAGACATGTGAATGCCATAAAAAAAACACTATGAGCTTAGAGCATGATAAATATACCAACCTACATGTTTAATATATATATATATAAAAGAAGAAGAAAAGAGATGATAATTGGAAGAGGTGAGAAGTTTAGACTGTTATTGATTACTTAAATATGGCATTTACTTCTTTTGAATTCAAGCTTGGTCTTCTCTTTTAAGCAATTACATTCCTAAACAACACACTCATGAACAATGTTATAGGTGCAATGAGATAAAGATGCATAAAAACAGAGGCAATGGCTAAGTTATGGATTCCAAGGTAAAAAAAAAGTTTGAAGTCAGAGATATTTCTTAACTAAACTTTCACATGTGTAGTCCATTTCCTTTGGTGTCATGAAGAATTATGAGAGAAACAGAAAGCATATGTCATGAAGAAATTATGAAAAAAAAAGTTTGAAGTGAAAAAAAAAATTGAGAAAAAAAAACAGAAAAAAAAGAGAAAAAGAGAGAGTTATCATTCATGTGTTTAAGATTGATTCTCATGTATTATTTGAATTTTTTTTCATTATTTCTTTATTCTCTTTAGTTTCTATCAAAAGGTCCCTGTCTCATTTACCTTACCTTAACCCCATTACAACCTTAATAAAGTCTTAGTGATCTTTGTATGCATGTATTTCAAGTGTTGAAAATTAAAGGCTTGTTAATCTTATGGTAGTGCTTGCTTTCATGAGTTTCTTGAGTGTAAACACAAACTTTAAACACTTGGGACCAAGAGAGTATGCCTAGTGAAGACTCTATCACTTTTGTTCCACAATTTGATTTGATTTTCTTTCTTGTCTACTTGAAATGTGTAAGATGTGTTTATGATTACCTTGACCTCTTAAAATTTAGGATGTAATTTGATGTTTCTTGCTAACCATATTGAATGAGGATTCATTTGAAAGTATGCTAGTCATGTCTTCATGCATTGTAACCACTTGTGTATTTCTTGTCATTATGTTTTTCCCAAGAATGCAAATGTTTAAGTTTGGAAAATTTGATGCATGGATTTTTAACACTTATTTTCATTTTGTATTGAGCTTAATTGAGTTTTAATCATGTCTAATTTTATCATTCAGATTTTTATGTTACTGGGCTTAAGTGATAAAATTGGTTAATTTTTGAATTTTAATGCCTCTTGAACTTATTTGTTCATTGTGTAGGTCATATCTTGGGCTATAAAATTGATATTGGAGTGATTTTAGAGGAATTAGAAAGCTAAGAAAAAACCCTAAAATCACATGTATCATAGCCCAACTATAACCGATCATAAAGTTATTTGGGCTGAACCTTGACTTAGTGTTTCTGTTCAAACAACTTATACATATTTCAGTAAAATGGACATATCTAGGGCTACGAAAGTTGTTTTTAGATGGAGTTAATTTACTAAGCTTAAGGATAGAATTTTCTACAACATTTGTTCAAAAGGAAAAATCCTAATTCAATTGTCAACGTGCTCATGAAAATTATAGAAAAAAGGCATTAGATAAGGATCCATATTTCATGCATAATTTAAATTCAAACGACAGAGTAAATAAAGAATTTAATTGCAAACCTAAAACGACAAGAGAATCAATTATTGAAGGATCTTTATTCTACATTTACAACAAATTCTATTTTTATCTTTATTTTAAATTTTCAATTTTAATAGGAAAACTTAGTCTATAAAAGAGAAAATCCTAACACATTGTACACACCAAGACATATCTCAATTTCTCAACAAAGTCTCATTTTTATTTTCTTCTTCTTCTTCCTTCTTTCATAAAAAGCCTCATGGAAGGCTAATTTCTTTAGTTGGCTCATTGGTTTAATTCTATAAGCAAGGGATTTGAAGTTTTATTTTTAACTAAATTTCTGTTGCAATTTTTTTCTTCTTTCTTCTTCTCTTTTAATACATTAAAATTGTTGTGTTGTAATTGTGAAATTGGATACTTAATTTAATTTCATCTTGCATGTTGCAATTCTAAAATTAGGGTTTTCTTAATTTTCTAATCTATATGCAAAAATGAAAAAGGGCTATGGGGTTTCCTATAAGATTTGATGATTTCAATTATGAAGAATTAATTAGGTGACTTTGGTGATGCTTAATTATCTAAACATGAATTAATTCAAATTCTAGATGTTATCCTAATAGAAAATCATAAGTTTATTTGACGGTTTCTTGATTGAATTCAAATCAAATAAGAATTGAAATTGTTTTCAAAGCTATCTTTTTGAACCTATGATAATCCCGCTTGTGAAATTGAACTAGCCAGTTAATCAATTTTTAATATTGCTAATTTTATAAATTTTCATTTTGCTTTTATCAATAACAAAACAAAACACAAATCCTTCCATTTTTTTAATTTTGAATTCAACCAAATTGTTACCAAGGTCTTTGAGAGACGACCAAGGTTGTGTCTTGTACTATATTTTTTTATTATTTTTATTTAATTTTAAGAACTGATGTCGTGATCGGATCAAAATGAAATAAAAGTAATAAAAAAATACACTACAAGGCATAACCTTGGTCTTCTTTGAAGGACCTTGGCAACAATTTGGTTGAATTCAAAGTTAAAAAAATGGAGGGGTTTGTGTTTTTTTTTATAATTGATAAAAGAAAAATGAAAATGAAAATTAACAATATTAAAATTGATTGACTCGCTAGTTCAATTCACAAGCAGGATTATCATAGGTTGAAGATATTTTTGAAAATAATTTTAATTCTTGTTTGACTTTAATTCAATCAAGAAACCATCAATTAAACTAATGTTTTTCTATTAGGATAATGTGTAGAATTAAAATTAATTCATGTTCAGATAATTAAGCATCATCGAAGTTTCCAAATTAATTTTTAAGAATCAAAATGAACAAATCCTAAAAAAAAACCTCATAGCCCCTTTTAATTTTTGCATACAAATTAGAGAATTAAGCAAACCCTAATTTTAGAATTGCAGCATACAAGATGAAATTAAATTAATCATCCAATTTCACAATTACAAATAACAATTGCAATGTATTAAAAGGGAAGAAGAAGAAGAAATCAGAAATTCAATTAAGAACAATACCTCAAATCTTACTTATAAATTAAAATCAACGAGCCAACCAAAAAAATTAGTCTTTCATGAGGATTTTTATGAAAGAAAGAAGAAAATAAAAGAGACTTTATTGTGAAATTGAGATATGTCTTGATGTGTTTATAATGTGCTAGGATTTCCCCTTTTATAGACCAAGTTTTCCTACTAAAATTGAAAATTCAAATTCAAAATTTAAAATAAAAATAAAAACTGAATTAGCTATAAATGTAGAATAAGGATCCTTTAAGAATTGATTTTCTTGTTCTTTTAAAATTGCAATTGAATTTCTTATTTACTCTGTTATTTACTCTGTCATTTGAATTAAAATTATGCACAAAATATGAGTTTTTATCTTATCTGATGCTTCTTTTCTCTAATTTTTATGAGCATGTTAATGATCAAATGAAGGTTTTCCTTTTGAACAAATGTTGTAGGAAATTATATCCTTAAGTTTCAGAAATTAACCCTATCTAAAAATAACTTTTATAATCCTAAATATATTCGTTTTACTATAATATGTCTAGGTTGTCTCGATAGAAATTCTAAGTCATGGTTCAACTCAAATAACTTTACGATCCTTTGCGACTGGGATACATAGGGATACATGTGATTTTAAGATTTTTTTCCCAGCATTCTAATTTTTCTGGAATCACTCCAATGTCAAATTTATAATTCAAAATATGGCATGCTCAATGAACAAAGATTAAGACGTTAAAATTCAAAACTTAATCAATTTTATCATTTAAGCTCAATAAAGCCCAATAACATAAAAAAAACACTCAAAATAATAAAATTATACATAATTAAAACTCAATTAAGCCCAATACAAAATAAAAATAAATATACAAAAATCCATTCATTAATATGCATACATTTAAAGTTTACACACACAACACTGGCTAATTTTTATAAGCACTTTGCATATTATATTTAATTAAAGAATAATACTATCAATATTTATAATACGGTATTTAGCTTTCATTTAATAATTTAAAAGAGATTATTCTCAGCATACCAATAACACATCTTTTTCAGCATCTTAAGACATTATATCCATCTATATAGATAAAATATCAATATATGGTGATAAAATGATTTAAAAAAAAGTTTCCTAAAAGAGGTTCTTCTAGTATTTGGTTAAATTATGTATAACATCACCAACAGACTTATAACTCATTTGGAACCGGTCAGACTTTTAAGACTTGAAGTGTAAGTTAATTTTAGAGGCACATTCAATTGAACAAATCAAAATGATATGTTTACTGCTTTGCATATCCATTTTAGAATTTAAAGAACAAAGAAATTAGTCAAACAAGTTAGTATTATCTTTATTATGGTTGAACAGATAAATTCTCTTCATTAAAGCAATCCTGAATCTATAGCTAAGTTCTTATCAATAATATAGTCTTCTTGTGTCTGACATGAGAAATGTGAAGAGTCCCATTAGAATCTTCCACTCATAAATCACAGCAGCATTCTAGTGCTTTACATTTTATATGGATTTGTAGACACGCATAGAAAATCCAGTGGACAAAAGTAGGAAAATACCTAATGTCCACGTATTTGTTATAAAATCTAAATAGCATCACATGGACGACAATGCATCAATAACAAAGCATTCCATGTTATAAAGAAAAAAAAACAGATGAAGATACAAGTAAGAACAAATGAACCAGAATTGAGCAGAACATATGCATATATTTTTTTGCAGGGGGTTATGGAAGTTAGACTTTAACAAAATAATATAATCACAACCATTGTCTTAAAAGATGGACAATTATAAACCCAAGAGAAATATTTGTTGCCTATGACTGGTATATCTAAGACTTGGGTTATCTGAGTTACATGAAGAACGATTACAATGAATATTTAATATCTGCATAATTGACCGGAAACAAATGTTGGTAGAGTATATATACAAACCTAAAATTTAGAATATGAATTAGATGAGGCGGTTCAAATACGAATTCAAAACCTCGTCGGCCCCACGATGAAGAAGTTATTCCTAAGCGATTCCTCTTCCAATTCTTCAAAATAATACTTAAACACTTGACACAAAGACGCAGACATTGATTTGAAATTCTCGATTGAAAATGTTCAAATCAGAGGGCCTGTGAACAAAAACAAGTTGAATTTAGATTAAAAAGAATGAATAAATGAAGCGAGAATAGAGAAAAGAAATGGAAGCTAACCTGTTTTTCCATGATTTTGGAGAAAAATCGTTCGGCGTCAATGGCGGTGATGTCGCCACAGTAATCGCACTAGATGAGGATGCAACCTTTGATGTCGAGGTGGAAGAGAGTACACGCTGCCTAGGGTCCACGAAGCTGAACCGTTTCCCATTAATAGGTATTAAAAAATAAATATAATATAATATTAGATAAGATTTAATTTTCAAATAAAATATTAATTCATAAAATGAATAAATTTTTATCTATGTTACAAAATAAATATTGCTAAATCATAAAAATGTAGTAGTGTGTAAATTCTCTTCCAAATTCGTGACATTTTGATGCATTGTCAAGTGAAAGATTCAAATTGAAAAAACATAAAATAAAAAAGGTCACTCATGGACATGTATTCATTCACATGCAACTAGACTTACACCAATATACTTACTCTATCACCACTTGCAAGTAATAGCCACATTAATTTATAATATTTATAAGTCAAATTCAATTTGGCCATTTGCCTTTCCTTTGGTTTTCCCATGTTTGTTTTCCCTTTCACTTATATATTTTTCTCATTCATTCTCTTTTATCCTAGCTCGTTGCTTATAGCTCATGACTTTCGACAAACATTCCGCAAAATTTCAAATTCAAGTCATGGTGTTTGATAGAAGTCATATCAAATATTACAATAAAAAGAAGTTTAAAGAATACTTAAAATAAGGTTAACTTAAAATCTTTTAGATGTTATTTGGAGAATGATTCTAACTAATTATATTTTAAATAAAAAAAGGTAGTTAATATCTAACACTGCTCTCTTAATGTTAAGAAGCCACATGAAGCCACATGACATATCATTAAGATGAGAGTAGCTATGATCATTAGGAGTCTCATTCCAGCGAAGTTGAAATATTAATTATAGATGAGATCAATAGTGTTGAAGAGATCCTAATGGTCATTGAGAAAGATCTTAGGGATTATCCAAAGCAAGTTGAAAGGTTAAAAGATGATGTAGAGAATTCTTTGTATGGTGGATGCACTAAATTCTCGAGATTAATTGTAGTGTTGAAGTTGTATAACTTAAAAGTAATCAATAGATAAAGTGATAAGAGTTTTGCTGATTTTTATTAACTTTGTGGGGATGATTTTATCGAAGGAAAATGTGCTTATAATGAGAACATATGATGCTAAATAAATTCTATTCTCAATTGGATTAAGTCATGAGAAGATACATGTTTGTCTTCATGATTTCATATTATTTTAAAATGAATATGTGTTGTTGAAAAAATGTCATAAGTATAATGCCTCCCACTATTTAGAAGAAAGAATCTATTCCAACCAAGGTATTATGGTACTTTCCAATAATATTGAGATTTAGGCGTATGTATCATAGTGCGGAAAATGCAAAGTTTTTAACATGACATGCTAATAAAAGAATTAGATATGTGAAATTAAGACACTCAACTAATTCTCCCCGATGTAAGAAAATAGATACTTGGATTGAAAAGTTTACAGTAGAAACAAGAAACCTGCACCTTTCACTGGTGACAGATTCCATCCCTATGGTCTTTAGAGCATCACTCATAGTACATGGCTAGTGATTTGATGATTTACAACCTCTCTATCTTTGGACCAAAACAACTGAGGAAAGACATTGATGTGTACTTGGCATATTTAATTGAAGATTTGAAGTTGTTGCTGGGAATTGGTGTGGAGGTATATGATCGACCCAATAAAGACAATTTTATATTGAATTCTATGTTTTATGGCATAGTAAATGATTTTCCAACATATGAAAACTTGTCTAGATAAATATAAAAGAAAAACGTGTATGTCTCATGTGTGGTGAGAACACATATTACATTCAATTTAAAAATTGTAAGAAAAATATGTTTATGAGTCATCATAGGTGGTTTACCTTGTAATCATTGACTCAAATATATGAAAAAGGTTATCATGGAACATCATAAGAATGTTGATATCTTTATGCTTTGATAGGTTATGAGGTTTTTAATAAAGTATTAGAAATCAAGACTAAATTTGGGGAACCCTTTGCCAAGGATCTCCCTACAAGACGATAAAAGAAAATGTCTTTTTTTAATTACCATATTAGAAGTCATTGCATGTTAGACATGTTATAGATGTAATGCATGTAAAGAAGAAATTTGTGATAGTTTGATTGGTACATTATTGAATATTCTAGAAAGAAGAGAAGAAATCCATCAATGCAAGGTTAGACTTGGTCAAAATTGGAATAAGAATAGACCTAGCACTGGTATAGTAATAAAATGGATCTTTTACTTCTTACAATATGCATCCTATCCAAGAAAGTGAAAAGATTTTTGTTTGTCATTGTATTATGTTAAGCTTCCAAAAGGATGCTCTTACAACATAAATAACCTTGTGTCATTCAAGGATTTAAAGTTAAAAGGTATTAAGTCATATAATTGTCATATCCTAATGGAAAATTTGATTCACATGGCTATATGTTCTATTCTACCAGGTAAGATGCACATGATAATCATGAAGCTATGTTTTTCTTTAGGGAAATCTATAGCAAAGTAATTCATCTAGGAATATTACGGGCACTACAAAATCATATTGTTATTGTTCTTTGTAAGCTTGAGATGTATTTTTTACCATCTTTCATTAGTATTATGGTGTATTGGACTATTCATTTGGTTAAGGAGACAAAATTATGCAGGCCTAGATACATGAGATAATGTATCCTGTTAAATGATATATGAAAATTTTGAACGGGTATGTGAAGAATAGAAATTGGCCAAAATATTGTATTACTGTGCAATATTTAGTTTAGAAAGCTTTTGATTTTTGTAATTAGTACCTAATGGATTTCGAATCATTAGGTTCTCCAAAGTCTTTTCATAATGGAAGGATATTAGGGGAAGGAACCACTAGAGGTAAGCTAAATGATATTCTAAGGCTAGAATGGAATCAAGCATACTTGTATATATTACATAGTACTGCTAAGATTGAACCTTATGTAGATATCCATAGAAACATGTTGAAAGCTTAAAATTGGAATAGAGATAAAATTTGGATTATTGGAGAACATAACATGATTTTCATATCATGGTTACAAGTACATATCTCACTGTTATTGCAAGATAAGTTTAATTCAGTTTTCAAAAGGCTAAATAACTATCCAAGGGTCCTAACATCGATGTTTTCTCACATAATTCATACATGATTAATGTATATATATTTTACATATATGAGTATGATGAACAAAGTAAATGAAAAACAATTGTGTTACTTTTGTAGCTAAGTCATTGCATATGTTAAATGCCAATGACGAAAACCTCATTTATGTAAACACGTCATACTTTGTAGTTATTGAACAAATGTAGGAGTTGGAATACACAAACTTTCAAATTTCTATGTTTGGTTATAAATGGGTTGACGATAGAAATAGTATTCAAGTTGATGAGTCAAGATTTACAAGGGTTGACCTAAACATGATGGCATATAAAGATGAACCATTTATTTTGGCATCATAGACTCATCTAGTATTTACATCCTCAATCCTCTAGAAAATGCATGGTCAATTATCCTTATATCAAATAAAATAATAACAATACAAATATTGAATATATGTTAGAAGACATTAATGATAAGGACGATCCTTTCTTAGGTTTATAACAATCATCAAACGATGATGAATCCAAGGATGATGATGGGTTATTGATAACCGATGTCGCGGTCGGATCAAAATGAAACAAGGGTAAATAATAAAAAAATGCAGTACAAGGCACAACCTTGGTCATCTCTCAAGGACCTCGAAAAACAATTTGATTAAATTCAATTTTAGAAAAAATTGGCGGATTTATAATTTACTTTGGGTAAAAGAAAAATGAAATTTAATGACTTTATAATATTAAAAACGAATTAACTCGTTAGTTCAGTTCATAAGTGAGATTATCATAGGTTTAAAAAAACAATTTTTTTTAAAACGATTTTTTTTTCTAATTGGTTTGAATTCAATCAAGCAAGCGTCAATTAAATTCCTGATTTCTTACTAGAATAACACCTAGAATTTAAATTAATTCATGTTCAGATAATTAAGCATTACCCGAAGTCCCCAAATTAATTTTTAAGAATTGAAATTACCAATTGATAGGAAACCTTATAACCTCTTTTTTTACTTATAAACTAGAGAATTAAGCAAAACCTAGTTTTAGAATTTCATCATGTAAGATGAGATTAAATTAAGCATCTAACTTTATCATTACAAACATCAATTCCAACGTAAAAAAGGGAAAGAAAAATAAATCGCAACGAAAATTCAATTAAAAACAAACCTCAAAATCCCTTACTTATAGAATTAAAACCAACGAGCCAACCAAGAAAATTAGCCTTCCATGAGACTTTTTATGAAAGAAAGAAGAAGAATGAGAATAAGAACGAGGATAAGAATTGAAACTTTATTGAAAACTGTGAATAAGTTTCGGTGTGTCTACAATGTGTAAGGGCTTTCCCTTTTAGAGACCTAGTTTTCCAATTTAAATTCAAATTCAAAATTTAAAATAAAGATAAAATCTGATTTGGTTTCCTTAATCTTCTAGGTTTGAACTTGAATTCTTGTTTGACTTTGTCGTTTGAATTCAAAATATGAAATATGGGATCTTATCTTCACGTCTGCTTTTCAGAATTTTTCTGAGTGTGTTGAAGGCCAAATTAGGGTTTTCATTCTGAACATATGTTGTAGGCAATTGTATGCTTGAGCTTTATAAATTAACCGCATCTGAAAATGACTTTTGTAGCCCTAGATATGCTTATTTTACTGGAACATGTCTAGGTTGTCTAGATAAGAGCTCTGAGTCACGGTTCGGCCCAACTAAGTTTATGATCCATTGAGGTTGGGCCATATAGGGATACATTTTATCTCAGGGCTTTGTCTCATCTTTCTAATGCCTCTGGAATTACTTCAATATCAATTTTGTAGCCCAAGATATGGCCTGCACAATGAATAAAGGTCAAGAGTCATTAAAATTTGAAAATTCACTAATTTTTTTCACTTAAGTCCAATGCAGTCCAATAACATAAAACTCACTCAAAATGATAAAATTAGACATCCCTTAAACCCAATTAAGCCTAATAAAGAAATAAAAATAAATGTATAAAATACATTTATCAATTATATTCAACATATGATCCTGTCAAGGATATTTGGATAAATCTTTTGTTTCATATAATATGGAAACATTTAAAAGATATTGAACAAAATAAGAAAATAAAAAGGGTGTCATAAATAATTAGGTTTTGATTGAATATCATGATATAATATTTACATTATAATTATTTATTATTATTATTTAGTAATAATTTTTTTTTTGTTTGCAGAGTTATAACATTATCAAGTAACATATGGAATAAACAAAATATAAAGGATATTGCATTGGCAAGGAAAGAAAGAAATAAATTGAATGTAATTAATTAACTTGAATATTATAGTATTGTTTACTTGAATTCTCATTTTGTTTGGAGAATACTATATTATTTTCCTTCTTTGTTTAGGTTGGTTGGAATTTAAAAGGGTCGGGGGCAATGTGTGAATCTGTACAAATCAAAATTCATGGCATTCATTAGACATGTTACTATAAACATAGTTCCTATTAGCTATTTTGATTAGGTCGATGTTCCTAAGGAGATGAAGGACCACATTGAAGCTCAAATATAGGTTATTATATAACACTTTTTTTACCCTAGAAAGTTTAAAATTTATCAAATTAATGTATTTATATTCTAATACTTTTTTGAAATTAGATTATGTAGAAAAGCTAGGGATTTGAGGTGGAGGACCAACATTGAGACTTGGTCCTATTACC
This sequence comes from Canavalia ensiformis, assembly GCA_026541065.1. Taxonomy (NCBI): domain Eukaryota; kingdom Viridiplantae; phylum Streptophyta; class Magnoliopsida; order Fabales; family Fabaceae; genus Canavalia; species Canavalia ensiformis. The sequence goes on from JAMKYM010000718.1 coordinate 240,821, forward strand.
ACTGGTATGAAAGCTAGGGATTTTAGAATGAGATTAACAAATGGAGTGAAGTAGAAGGACAAGGAGATAAAAAAAAACCCTTTGTGCCCAAGCAATTTAGCGGTTGGCCAGGATAGTTGATCAATGGTCTAAGTTTCTTGCCTTAAGCTTTAATGATCAATTCAATGTAATAACAATCATATACTTAAATAAAATAAATTATTCATAAGTCATTGTTTAAAATTGATAATATCTTTTTATGTCCTACATGTGCAGGTTGAAATTTAGACAAATGCACAAAAGGAAAAGGTTATGACTTGGTAAGTAGGTTACTATGTAAGTTAACATATTTAATAACTAATCACTTGTTTAACTTGTTCAATATCAAATGATTGATGTATATTACATCATTAGGATCATCCATGATATTTGTGTCCTAAATATCCTATGGATGAAGGCTTAGTGATATGATTCACCCTGTATAGAATGAATCGAAATAAAGAAATGTTAATTTGAAACATCTTGAGAATTAGGCACAAACCATGACCTACTTGAAAGTACCAAAGTTATTAAAGAGGAATGTGATCCTTACTACGACCTACTGGAAGAACTAACATTATCAAGGGTAGTCATTTGCTCAATAGAACTAAGAGAATCAACTTATATGAAGATGAAAACTCACAAAGAGAAATATTATTATTCATCAAATTGTGTCTACACTGAATTCTTAAATCCTATTATATAGAAAACTTAGTTGACCTAAGTTGGAAGAAAATATAATAATAAAAAAAAGAAATCCTAATTAAATCATAAATCAATTTAAAATCTTAAATTGATTTGAAAATAACTAAAACATATCGCTTGTAAATCAATATTAAATCCTAATGTAATCTACATAAAACCAATTATAAATCCTAAACTTTATCACTTAAGATCCTCAATAATATAACTGCATAATTTAATCCACGTAGGATTTGAGTTTGGATCAACACAGTCTCTTTCTTGAACTTTTTTGAGGAGACCCTGAAGTAGTTATTCCATACGCTTGATCTTATTCATAGTTATTGGACCTCTTATTCCTTACAAAGGATCATTCAATCGATCACTCTTGTTTAACATTGTGTTCACATTCATATCGTTCCCTCTTTCTTCGAGAGGATTCTTCCTCGAATCTTGAAGGTCACCTACATCAAATAAGGATAAGTCTAAAACATTGAAAGTGGTACTCATATTACTATAACTACTTGGAAGATCAATTTTAAAGACATTATCATGATACTTTCAATCACTTGAAATTGACTATCTTCTCTAGAATGTAGTTTGAAACTTGTTTGACTTAGAAACCTTTTCTTTCGTAAGTGGACCCACAACCAATCACCAAGTACAAAGACCACCTTGTTACGTTCTTTGTTTTCTTGCCGAATATAATATTCATTTTTATTCTCAATATTAATACATACATGGGGAATATTTTAGTGAGAATGTCAATGGAGCTACACTCAACTATCCAACCTATGATAAGGAGGTCTATGCCTTGGTGAGGGCCTTATAAACTTGGTAACATTACCTTTGGCTGAGGAAGTTTATCATCCACTTTGATCATCTCAGTTTGAAGTTTTTGAAGTTCCAAGGTAAGTTTAACAAAAGACATGCCAAGTGGCTAGAATTTATTAAGATGTTTCCTTATGTTATTAAATACCAAAAGGGAAAGGAAAATATTATAGCTAACACATTGTCTCAAAGGTATGTTTTACTTACAACTCTACATACCAAATTACTTGAATTTGAATTACTGAAAACCTTGTATGCTAATGATGTTAATTTCAGATAATTGTGGAAATCATGTTTTGAACATGATTTTGAAGACTATTTTAGGTAAGATGAATATTTATTTAACTAAAATAAATTGTGTGTAACTAAATATAGTGTGAAGGTAATGCTTATTAGATAGGCTTATGAAGGAGGTTGAAAATTTAGTATTTGATTTTTGACTTTATGTTGAAAATTTGATTTTTGATTTTTGATTTTATCATTTTATTTTGAACATAGAGACCTTATCATAGTTTTTCACTCAAGAGGAGTCCCAATCCACAAGGAGAGATGATCCTTGCAAGGACATTAGGCATCCTTGAGCATCCCGAACATGTTAGGAAAATACCTGGTGGAACGTAGATGTTTGTATTTGGCCAATCACAATCCTTCCCACATCTATCTTCTTTTGAGTGACAACAGATGGTTTGGTGGATGCAACATCTGAAATTGATGGTTTGTAGTTCATTGGTCTGCAACGAATACCTCCATTCATGCCAAGGAAACCACAATTCATGCTTGGACATCCCCTATTCACATCACCATGGGAATAATCATAGAGGGGTAGTTGTACAACAATAGGTGTTTTAGAGATTCCTAAGGTAATTTATTTAATTTTATTATATTTACTTCATCTTATTAATTTTCATAGTTTTTTCATTTATTAATGTTTAATTTCAAGATGACCATCATTGTATGTTATACATATCTACCTTGCACCAAGTTGTTGGTATAGGTGTGGTTTTTCATGTGACGAACACTACTTTACATGGGAAAATTTTTCCTTTAGATCATGTCAAGGTATCTGTTGATACATTGCATCCATGAGAGGAGCGGTCATAATTACCAATACCAGACAAGGTTGAAACCTCCTGCATTTCATTGATGCAGTTGATACTTTTGTTACATGGATTGTATCCCTTATCAGCATATCACCTTAGGTAATTTCTCTTTAAATTAATATTTTTTATGTAAATATGCTTTGCAAACCATTTAAGTCATTACTTTGTTTTATGGTCATGCCATTTGTGTCCAAGGATAAGGAGAAAGTCACAAGACATACAAAAGGGTAGATTACTTCACTTGTATGTAAGGTGTATGAATTTATTATTGATTTTAAACAGTTTGTAGCCATCCAAGGTAAAATGGCTTTCAACATGATGAAGATATATGAGAACTCTAGGTATCCTATTGAGGTAGCTAACATTAACATACCTCCCAACATCTGAGGGAACCTGTTTATTAATAAAACTCAAATGAAAAACCTTATAGAGGTAATACATCACTAATGGTTGAGCACATCTAACCTATGTTTCTACATTAGGTAATAACATAGATTCTATTATGTTAATTTCATCTAATTATTAGTCAATAAATATTAACTCTCTAATGTCAAAATAAAGTTTTACAGTGTTTCTCCACATCATTTTACAACGTTTATACATGTTGTTAAAGTCTCTATTGTAATAAATGTTAAACATATTGCAATGTTTATCAAATGTTGTAAAATCAACTTTTCTATGATGTTTAAGAGGTAAAAATATTGTAAAAAAAGTAAATTTTACAACATTTTTACTTTCTTAAAATTGTAAAAGAGCATGTATTTCTAATGTTTTTGTCTTTTAAACATTGTAAAAGAAATGTTCTTTTATAGCATTGTAATGCAAGGCTAACTATTTTACAACATTTACAACCATTAAATATTGTAAATTTATTGATTGTTTTACAATGTTTCTACCCTTTTAATGTTACAATAGAGGTAACTATTTTGCAAGCGTTTCCACTTTTAAATGTTATAAAAAATGATTTTTTTTAAAAAATATTCAACATTTTCTAATTCATCTCCCAAGTAATTATTTCCAACTCTTTTAATATTCTTTAGTTTTATTCTTTAATTTTATTATTATACTTAACATTATACAAATTGTGGAGCACATAACTTGCACTATTAGACATACAAACTACACATATTAAATTATTAAATATAGTTAATTATTTTGAAAAGTAACATGAATATTAAGTAAAGTTATATTTGTTCAATTTTGTATATCCACTATTATTTTTATAAATTGTATGAAACATATATGCTAACAAATGCATTATATGAACATATATATAGTTAAAATACAATTTAGCAACCATATCTAAATCATAACAACATAACACATCAAAATATTAGCATCTTCAATGTACTTTATAATAGTTGTTCTTCTACAAATATATTGTAACCAACAAAAGCATAATCTAGCTAACCTTATTCACCATTCTTTTCATTTGTGTTGACTTAATTTCATTTTAAAAATTGATACTTGATGCATAAGTGTTCCCTTACAACAATTTATTAATATGAAGTTTGTAATGCCCCAAATTTTCTATGATGAACATTTGAAGTTACAAATAATTTCTAGAGTGAAACTTGGTAGGATTAAGAATAAAAAACAAAGAAACTAGAAAGTTAGGTGAAAATGACGAAATGCCCCTGACTTGGGCAACTCTTAATGAACCAAAGAAATGAAAACATAAGTAGAATACATCCTAAAAGGATTATAAAACATCATGGATGGTCAAAAATAGTGAGAAAACTTAGAATACCAAGAAGGGACGAAAACACCTTAAAAACCCCAAAAATGTCCAAAATGCCCCTAAGAGCTCTGCTTTTTTCATAGAGCTGGCCAATTCATAGAAAAATAGCAAAAGACCTTAGATTAACATGGGAACAAAGCAAAAAGTGTTAGAATTGTCAGAGAAATAATTTGGGAAATTTTTTGGTAATGCTAAAATGCCCTTGGAAGATTAGGAGGGCAAGAAAGTTTGAGAAACAAGCCAAGAGTGGGCCCCATACTTACTTGCATGAAAATTCAGCATGTGGAAAACCTGGAGGTGAGTCACCAAGTTAAGTCAATCAAGTCAACCATAAAGGACAAAAAATGAATATTAAAAAGATTCTTTTAATCATGGTTAAGACTAATTCACTTTGGTTAATTAAAATTTAATCGTGCTTAGACTAAGTTAAACATAACTAGAGGTAAACTCGACCTAATTAACATTAATCCAGACCTACAGGGATAATTCCTAGAACTTTGAATTATTTCGAAAAATAGGAAAATTCATGCAAAATTACCAAAGTACCTTTAAGTGTAAAAATATTCCAACTTTGCCCATAGGTGGCCAAACCCACTAAACATCTTTGGGATCCCATTTGCTTCAGTTTTTATAGAGGAAAACACTTAGCCAACTCAATTCTCTCAAACTCCATCTAAGCTTTAAAAACTCTAATCCAACACATTAAGCCTAAGTTTCCAACTTTGAAACTTAAGCCAAATCAAGGCCTTAAACACTAAACCCCACCATCTCCACTTGTTGAACGGTGTGGACCAGCTAAAGGGGAGACAAAAGGTATCCATCACAACCCTACCACCCCTTAACAAAGTCACCATCAAGTACGATCTTTCTACTTGTCCTTTTAAGTTTTAAACTTGTCTTTTTATGGTTTGATTTTTTTATTTTATGGATCCTTTCTCTAAAATATCTGCATCTCCTCTTGTTTTTACTTATGAGGGCTAAAAATTGTATTTCAACCATTGAAAATCAGCTACACCAACTTTTAGTGATTTTTGGAAAGAAAAACAAAGTTTGGTTGGTTTAAAGCGCTTCTAAGGCACTTAGAAGAATTTAAATGGTGGAATTTGTTTAAAAACCTATTTCTAAGCTTTGATCAGTTTTGAGTACTCTTGAGAAAAGTTTTTGAAGCATTCTTGGTAGGTGATATACGGATCTTGGAGTAGATCATGAGAATCTACACTTTGTTGTATGGAAAAAGTGTTATGTTGCATGTTTTTATGCTTAAGTTTTTAAAGTTGTGATTTTTCCACTTGTGGTGAACTTGTGAAATCTTTGGACCAGATTTTAACCTCTAAACATAAGTGTTAAAAGTGAAAGAAAATTTATATAATAAGTCCCAAAAACTCACTTTAGGTAAAGGCTAAAAAGCTACTAAGTAAAGGTTAAATTTTTTAACCTAAAAATAGGCTTTGTATGATACTTAAGACTCAGGTTGCTTAGAACCTAAGCTCTCAATTTTGGATGAAATATGCATGACCAAGGGCATGAGGTGCTACAAGTGTACAGAACCAAAGAACCAAGGTTGTATGGGAAGAAAGTTTGGAAAAAAATGACTTTGGCAAACCAAGGGAGGCTTTCGGCCATAAGGTACCTGATAAGCATAAATTTCATAAATAATTATCTCTTAATTATGGTTCATTAAGACTTCTTATATGTTCAATTAAGTGGTCTTTTTCATATTTTATGAGTTTGGGTTCATATGGAGTTTAATTGAATTTCATTGCTTAACCGATTAAAATGACACTATTATAGTATTTTGAGCATAATAGGAGTTTTAGACATCCAAAAATCATGAAATCTATCTTAAATGAAAGCTTAAATAAGTGTCCATAGTTAAAAAGCAAGATCAGACTCTAAATGGGATGTATAGGACTCCGAAATTATCTCAATAGATGAGATAGTGCTATTGTCGCTAAACCTGAACAGTGTGCAAAGATCTTGCCATATCTTGAGATACAAAATTCATATTGAGATGAAATCAGATCCGTTAGAAAGCTAAGATCCGGGGATACAACTTTTGTTCAGACCTAAAGCTCTAAATCGGACACATGAATATCCGAAATTGCGCTGCAATCAATGTCAAAATTGTTGTGCTGATTGGTGACAAGAAGTCAAAAGTGTTTTGCATTTTCCACAAAGCCCATGTGAAAGAAATAAAAGGATGGAAAAGTAAAAAAGATGGTTGGTGACCTTCTGAAGATGATGCCTCAAAAATCCTATATAAATAGAAGGGTTTACAAGTGGAGAAAACACACCTTGGATATTAACTCTAATACCATTTTCCATTTTTCTTTGTTGTTAGTTTGCCTCCTTCATGGAAGGCTAAGTTTTTCTTTGTTGTTAGTTTGTCTCCTTCATGGAAGGCTAAGTTTTTCTTTATTGTTAGTTTGCCTCCTTCATGGAAGGCTAAGTTTGTAATTTCAATTCAAGGATTCAAGCTATTTTTATTTTAACTTTGAGGTCTTGATCTTTATTTACATGCTTATTAAGTTTTTTCTACCCTGCTTTACTATATTCTTCAATTTTATTATTTTAATCAAAGTTTGTTTGGTTGACGTATTTTGATTAATGCATAATTGATTTATAATTGGTTTTTGATTGGTAAATCATTTTCCAAAAGTTTGAAGAGTAGAAATTAAGTAGTTAAATTGAAGGTTTTCATTTTATTACTTACTTCAACTGAATTCTGATTATGAAATTGGTTTAGATCTAATGAAAGATTAAGTGGTTACCAATTCTTGTTGATCATAATCAATTGAATCCTGAGAGTTTTCTCAGTAAAGAATTCAAGGATCATTTTAGGGGTTCTAGATGATCCTAGGTTGATAAACATAATGCATGATTTTAGTGATCAATGATTAGTTAAGAAAATAGCATCTGAATTCCTTGAGTTGATAATCGTTGAGTCAAATTAATTTCATTCTGTATTTTGTATTTAGAACTTAATATCATATCTTTACAAAATCCCCTTGTTCTAACTTTCTCCTAATTTGCTTAAGAATCTGAAATGGTCTTTGGGAGATGACCTAGGTTATACCTTATACTATACCATTAGTTGGGGGAAAATCTAGAAATTATTTTTGGGCGTTTGCGACGAGTGTGTCAAAAATTTGGCGCCGTTACCGGGGACCATTTTTTTATTTTCCTTGGCATATTTAGGAGTTTGTATAAAACTTTTAACCTTGCTAACATTTTTATTTTATTTTAGGTATACTATTCTTGGATTTTCTGTATGAATTCACCTTGTTGTGTATGACCCGATCCGATCCTGAAAATTTATATGTATATGATCATGAGATTGATAGAACATTCCACCATTTGAAAAGAACACATAGAAGGCATTGATTCAGTAATAACCAAGAAAGTAACAGTAGTGATTTTTCATCTTTAAATTTTGATAGTTTTAAATATTTTGCTAAGAACATGGCTGACAGAACCTTAAAAGAATTAGTTGCACCTGATGTTGCTTATCAACCATTGTGTATTGAATACCCTGATGTTGATGCACCATTTGAACTAAAGTCTAGATTAATACATTTGCTACCTAAGTTTCATGGCTTTGCAGGTGAGGACCCTCATAAACATTTGAAAGAATTTCACATTGTGTGTTCCACAATGCAACCACAAGGAATTCCTAAAGATCATATCAAGTTGAAGGCATTTCCTTTCTCCTTAAATGATGGAGCTAAGGACTAGTTGTACTATCTACATCCAACATTTGTTTACAAGATGGAATGCTATAAAGAGATTATTTCTGGAGAAATTCTTCCCTGCATCCAGAACAGCAGCTATCAGAAAAGAGATTTGTGGCATCAGACAGAACTCCTAAGAAACTCTCTATGAGTATTGGGAGAGATTCAAGAAACTATGTGCCACTTGTTCACACCATCAAATCAGTGATCAATTACTGATTCAGTATTTTTATGAAGGACTCATGCCAATGGACAGAAGCATGGTTGATGCAGCTAGTGGTGGAGCACTTATGGACAAAACTCCTACAACAGCTCGAGATTTGATTGCCAACATGGCAGAAAATTCTCAGCAATTCAATTCTCGAACTAATTCATTGTCTAAAGAAGTTCATGAAATGACCATTAAGACAGACCTTACATGATTGGAGAAAAGAATTGAAGAACTAACCTCCATCGTAAGACAGTTGGCCATCAGACAACAACAGCAACTTAATGTTGTTGATAAAACCAAAACATGTGGCATCTGCACTTTTGCAAACCATCCTACTGATGCATGCCCAACATTGCAAGAAAGTGAGACACCTGATGCTACAGTTAATGGTATTTTTGCCACAGGACAATAATACAAGCCTCCTTAACATCATCAGCAACAGAAGTTTGAACCACCTTCTAGAACATACAATCCTAGTTGGAGAAACCATCCTAACTTGAGATATGGTCCTCCACAACAACAAAGGATTCAAACATCTGACTCCCAAAATAAATACCAACCACCGCCATTTAGACAACAACAACAGCATATGCAGCAATCTATACCTTCAAATGCTTTTGAACCTTCTCTTGATGATTTGATGAAACAACTAGCTACTAATAATCTCCAGTTTCAACAGAATGTAAGTTCTGCCATTCAGGATTTACAAACTCAAATTAGGCAGTTGGCTACCACTGTCAACCAATTGAAATCTCAAGGTTCTTGTTAATTACCTTCTCAGCCCGTCATAAATCCTAAGAACGTGAGTGCCATCTCCCTGAGAAGTGGCAAGAAAATGCAGACAGACCCTACAATTTTAAAGCAACAAATCTTCAATCAGACTAATCTACACCAAAAAGAAGCATTTATCTCTACACCTGGAGACATCTTTGATAAGCCATCTGAATCGGAGGGAAAGTCTAATGAAAAAAGTGCACCAGCTTTTGATAAGACATCGAATGATCAACAAAAAGAAGCTTGCCATAAATGATTTACACTTGAAGCATCTAACAAAAACCCTAAATTGTGCTAATCAGAAGGTATCTTTACCTTTTCCAAACATAATGGTCCAATCCAAGCCCAATGTTCATACAGAATTGGATAAGGAGCTTCTAGATACTTTCAGGAAAGTGGAAGTCAACATACCACTTCTAGATGCTATCAAGCAAATTCCCAAATATGCCAAATTTCTAAAGAACTTGTGCATGCATAAGAGAAGACTCAAAGGGGATGAGAAGATTAGTGTGGGACGCAATGTTTCTGCCTTAATTCAACCCAGCCTCCCTAAAAAATGTAAAGATCCAGGAACTTTCACCATTCCTTGCACAATAGGAAACTCTACATTTGGTGATGAATTGTTGGATCTAGGTGCTTCCATTAATGTTATGTCCTCATCAGTTTATAAATCTTTGAATCTCGGAGAACAGAAGCCAACTGGTGTGGTAATTCAATTAGCCAACAGAAGTACAGCACATCCAGCCGGAGTACTTGAAGATGTGCTAGTTCAAGTGAATAAGCTGATCTTTCCAGCTGACTTCTATATTTTGGATATGGAAGATGAGTCATCCATCAATAGAGCAACCTTGATCCTAGGGAGACCCTTCCTCAAAAATGAAAAAACAAAGATAGATGTGCATACAGGGACTCTCTATGGAATTTGGAGATGATATCATCCAATTCAACATATTTGAAGCCATGAAGCATCCTATAGAGAATCATTCACTTTTTCAACTTGATGCCATAGACATTCTTGTGAATGATTATTCTACTGACAATCTCCTTTTTGAATTTTTTGATTTTGATTTAAATTACTTAGATAATTTTACTTGCACATATGATGAATTTGATCCATGTACTGTGTGTTCCAAGATTAATGCTGCTTTGCAAAATGATTCAGACCAAACTTCTTGGAAAGATGACATGTTAGAAAGTTGCATGGAAGTGTTTATGGACGACTTCACCGGAAGTTTGACTAAAATGGTGTTATTTTTTAAATTAATTACTAAAATAGGGTTGTTTTTTTTACATTTTACGGGTCTAGGGTATGAACAGTATTTGTGGACCAAAATAAAGATGCGTCATACATATGGAGCATTATGAAAAGGCGCCACAATTTTGTATGCAAGCAGTTGGAAGGGCGTCATTTGTGGACCCCACGTGTGGGAGCAGTTGAAAAGGAGGCACAGTTTTGTGTGGGAGCATTTGGAGAAGAGCCATAGGTTGTGTGGGAGCATTTGAAGAGGAGGCACAGCTTGTGTTGGACAAGAAAACACGTCACATGATGTGGGGGCAGATGGAAAGGAGGCACAGCCTTGTGTGGGAGGATTCGAAAAGGAGGCACAGTCTTGTGTGGGAGCGTTCGGAGAGGAGCCATAGCGTGTGGAAGCATTTGGAAAGGAGCCACAACCTTGTGTGGGAGCATTCAAAGAGGAGCCACATTAAAAATTTTTCTTGTATAAAATGACTCAATGTTGTTGTTGGATGAACGGAAAATTCTCTCAAATATTATTGGGTTTATGTTTCTCTGCATCTAGTGATTTAGTGTATTTCAAAAAAAAAAATTATTAAATCATTCTTGGTTTAGTGGTGTTCTAGATATTGTGATTTGGATTTAGTTTAAATTATATTTATAAAAGTATATTATTTTTTTTTGTGCAAGTTTGAATTTATTTTCTGCTATAATTTTTTGTTTTATTTTTATTTTGAATATTAACTAATTTGTTTTAATTAAAAAAAAGTTTGAAAAATTAACTGTGTTATGTATGTAGTTTAAAAAATTTATGTTAATATGAGTAAAATTATTATTATCATATATTCAAATGGTAGAATTTTTCAAGGAGAAAATGGACTTAATTTTGAAGGAAGTAAAAAAGCCATTCATGTTAGAAGAGATATAAACCTTAGTGAACTTAAACAAAAAATTATAAAAAAATTAAAGCTTTCATCAAATCAAGTGATTTCTTCTTTAGTAGGAAAGTTCTTGATTTCAACTCATAAAATAGAGTATAGTGGTTTCCAAATATGTGAAGATGATGATATTAAATGTATGGTTAATGCTTTTGAGCAACAGTCGTTAATGTCAGCATTAGAGATTTATGCTGAGATTGATGTGATTGGCAGTTCAACAATGTTGATACAACATGGTAGTTTTAATACTGAAGTTGTAGAAGATTGTCCTTCAATAATTGGTAAGTTAATTGATGTATGTTTACATAAATATTGACAATATTTTTGTGAAATTAGTTTAAAACTTTTACTAATTAAGTAAGCAGCTTGTAATGAAGGTGTGAATCTAACAGATGATGATTGTGATGATCCAAATTATGATTTTTCACCCACATGGTCAAGTAGTAAGGATAATGATGATATTGATGAAGGTGTTGACTGGGAGAATCTAACTAATTCAGATGAAGGAGAACAAAGCGCTCCTAGTCTAATGAGAGCTAGTCCAATATCTTCTTCAATTGGTTTATCTTTATTTGGATCCAAACAAGTAACACAATCAGGTAATGGTAAACATGTAACATATGTTGTAAATTAATTGTTTATATTAACATGTTTAAATAATTTATGCAGGAGGTGATCCTTTTTGGAATAGTTCTTCCCATTATACAAATATTTGTATGGGACATGGTGAGGAAGATATCAATTTATTTGGATTTAATGGACCTTCCAATTGGTGTATAGGAGATGAGTTATATGTTGGGTTACAATTTGAGACAAAAGATGAGGTAAAGATGGCAGTTAAACATTATTCAATGAAAGTAAATCATACTTTTATTGTTATTGAATCAAAACCGAGTTTTTTATATGTGAAATGTCTCAATCACATGCATGGTTGTCCATGGCGAATGCAAGAAATCAAATAAAAAAGAATAGATAAATGGCTTGTTACAAAATGGGGCGGACTATACACATGCGTGAATGCATTTCGCAAGATCATAACAAACTTGACTCAGATTTCATATGTTCATGCATTTTAGGTATGAAATATAATCAAATATATATTTATTATAAAATCGAATATGTTAAACTAATGAGGTTTTAATTGTTTTTCTTTAGGCATGGTAAATCAAGAACCCGCTGTATCCATATCTTTGATACAAGAAAGAATACAAAGTCAGTATAGGTATAAAATTTCATATAGGAAAGCATGGATTGCCAAACAGAAAGCGATTGTCCGTGTTTTTGGTGATTGGGATGAGTCCTATGTAATATTACCGAGGTGGTTACATTACATGATTAATTTTTCCCCAGGATCGGTATATAAAGTTGAAACGATTGAAGTTGTTATTGGTCAACAAATTGACAACCGATATCGAAAATTTTTTTGAGTTTTTTGGACATTTAAGCAATGTTGTGAAGCTTTCAAATACTGCAAGCCATTGATTCAAATTGATGGAACTTTCCTGTATGGAAAATACAGAGGTACATTATTAATAGTAACAACTCAAGATGGTAATAATTCTATGTTACCGATTGCATTCGCTATTGTAGAGGGTAAGACTTTAGAGGCATGGAGTTGGTTTCTAGCCTTGTTACGTGACCACATGACACAAAAGGATGGGATTTGTCTTATTTTAGATCGGCACCAAAGCATCAAATCTACGGTGAACAATCAGTACTTAGGATGGCAACCTCCACATGCTTATCACGTGTACTGTATTCAACACATTACAAGTAATTTTAATCATCGTTTCAAGAATCAAAAATTGAAACAGGATTTGCTTAAATTAGGTATGTTTTATGTTTACAATGTCTTGCATATTAATAACACTCATTGGATATTTTGTTAGTAACATTTTTAAACCTTGATAGGTTACACGCCATGTAAACATATATTTGACGAAAAGTTAGAAAAGTTTAGACAAAATGGCCCATAGATTGCTAGATGGATTGATAGCATCTCAAAGGAAAAATGGAGTCTCGCTTATGATCAACATGGTAGACGATACGGGCACATGACCACAAATTTGTTAGAGTCGGTCAAAAAAATTTTGAAAGGTGCTCGTAATCTTCCAATTACAACTCTTGTTAAATGTACATATAGTCGACTGGTTGAATATTTTGTGCAAAGGGGTGCAGCTGCTAAGGCAGAACTTAACTCAGATCAACGATATTAAGGTAAACTAATGGACTGCATTCGAAAAAATCAAGAAGAAGCATGTTCTCATCAGGTTCGAAGATATGACATACAATCTTCATGTTTTAAGGTTGAAGAAGCATTCAATCCTGTCACACAACGCGGTGGTAACAAATGGGCTCTAAGTTTGTCATAAGGATGTTGTCAATGTGGTAAATTTCAATTGTTCAAATATCCATGCTCTCATGTTATCACTGCATGTTCTGTTGTTAGTATTAACTTTTACCACTTTGTGGATTCTGTTTATACGGTTGAAAACATTGTTAATGCGTATTCAAGTGAATGGTGGCCAATTGGAAATGAGGTGTCACTTCCCTTTGTTCACCCATGGATACTAGTGCCAAATGAGGACAGATTGCGGGGAAAAGGTCGGCCAAAGTCTACACGTATAAGAAATGAAATGGATTGGATTGAATCACAACCAAGACAACGATGTCGTCTTTGTAAAGATGTTGGTCATAATCAATCTCGATGTCCACGTAGAGGACAAGGACAAAATGATAGTTAATGATGATGTAAGGATATGATTAATGTTTCGCATTTTAATCATGGTTGATCAACACCAAGATTAGCATTTTAATGAGTTTACTCCATTGCTAGTGTTTCTTATATAATTGTGACATAACAATTTTTTCTAACAATAAATCATTCAATAACAATAACATATTTATCGATAAAGTCAAACATAATAATCTAAACAAACCAATTAATAACCAAATAAAAAGTTTATCATAATAGTCTAAACACATGAAGCAATCAAAGACATAAAGTATTAAAGACATAAATTATTAAAGACATAAAATATTAAAGACATAAAGATAAAAGAGTCCATAAACACATAACCAAAGATAAAACTAGTTATCATCAACGTCTTTATCCCTCACAGATCTTCTTGGATTACAACGACGATGTTGTGTGACATCAAATTGAGGATCATCAATTCGAGCACCATCATGGAATGCAGCTGATAAGTCTGCATTTAAGTCAATTCCTTGACCTCTAAAATCTTGAAATATATCTGGACTATGCACATATGTGTGCATGGGTGGAGGTGGTGTGATCATTGTGGGATTAAACGGAGATGGTGTATGAAAACTTCTACCAACACCAAGATTTGTCGGAGGTGAGGGCTGAGAAACACCATACAATGCCCTAGGAGATGGAATATCAGGTGATGTGAAATGAGCAAATGCTGAAGATTCTCCTCCACCCTGAAACGAATGACCTCCTAATTGAAATGATGGTAGTCCTCCTTCAAAAGCAATATCATCATATGATGCTTGTCCATAACAACTAGGTGCAACAGATGGACCATCTCCTGAAGGTCCTGCAAATGATGAACCTGTATCATCACTAAATTGTTGTGATGGAAATGCATATGTTGGCAATGGTGATGGTGGTACATCTTGTGATGGCACAAAATACTGTCCTTCTTATTGAGTTGGAAGGGAAGGAATGGTATGAGTTTGATGCTCCAAACGTCTACGACGACGTTGAAGGCCTTGCCGCTCAACTCTATTATCTGGCATGTCCGCATGAACCTTTTGTCGAGGTGGATCCTGTATAGCAACTGGTGCAGCCATTCGAGCGGTCACAACACGGTCCTCTTCTTCGAACATCATTAGCATATTTTCTGCATGTTGCTTGATGAGGTCCATAAGGACTAGCAAGGACTCTTTTCCCGAATGAGCCATGTCTGTTGCAATGTAATATATTAACTTTGCTTGATCGACCTACAAATAAGAGAAAAATAAATTACTAAATATCTTTTTAAACTTACTGCTCAACCTTTGATTGCATATTCCCTTGTGATCCATCTCCTTGTATGACGTGTGTACCATCTCATATATTCTGAATTAACACTCATCACACCATCATCAGGCATCCCTAAGCAAACAAATTGTTGCTTATTATTCCATAAATCTAGAAATGGAGCATAAATTTGAACCCAGTTATCATCTGTCTTCCCTTTTAGTGTCAACCCATGAATATTTTCTGGTTGGCTTGGGGGTTGGGGAATATGTTGACGCATTCCGAATTGTCACATAACACGATCTGGTTGGTGCCACTCTACAATATGAAAACAAAATAATGGCACAACAGTTGTCCAAAAATCATGTCCATCTCTACATGTTTCAAGCAATAGGTGAATTACATTTTTATATAGTTGCCATTTTATCTGCACATTAAAACAATTCTAAAGTAAGTATATAAATTTATAAATTTTATCATATAATTTTTAAACATCAAACAAATAAATTACTTACATCTTTTTGTTTCATGGTTTCAAAATTGTGTCTATAAAATTGCAAATCCTGTCTAATTGCCTTAAAGGAACGTCCCCTCCACCTATAAAAATAAATGTATTAAATGACAATAATTTTAAATATTGAATTGATAAAAAAAAAACCTTGACAATTATCATACCTAGCTCTGTATGGAAGTGTAAAATCTGTTATGGCAGGATCTATCGGAGCAATACAAGGAAATCTATCCCACGCCCATAATTATAGCAACAATGAAATCCGCATATTTTTTTCTTATCGTAGTTAGTCGTCATGCACAACTCACGATACAAATATGCCAGAGTAGCTGACCCCCAGCTATATTGCTCACATTGATCGAAATCAGCCAATAATGGAAGGTACCTAAGCGGTACTATACTGCTCGAATGATCACAGATAACTACTCCACCAATCAAACGAAGAATATAAGCACAAACATATCTATGCTACTGAACTTCATTATCCAAATAATCCTCAATATTTGAAAAATGTTGATTCAACCAAGTCATCTTTACAGAAGCTCCATGCATTTCATTTTCAGGTGGAGAAATTCCCAAAAGTTCCATCACAATAGGCTCCCACATACGAGCCGAAGTACTTCCAATAACTGGAACACCATTTATAGGTAGACCGGTTAATACTGCAACATCTTGAAGAGTAATTGTACATTCTCCTGGTGGCATATGAAAGGTGTGTGTTTCAGGTCTCCACCTTTCAATCAAAGCTTCAATCAAAGGAGGATCAATTTGGAATTGAATTTGAGCAATTCCTAAAAAGCTAGCTCTCCTTAAATGCTCAATAATCTGTGGCGGAATGTGTGGAATATTATCTCTTTCATGAAATAATTTTGCCCTTCGAATTTTTAACTCCCGATCTGGTGCTCCATTCCAAATTTGCTCAGATATATGGACGCTTTGCAATGTTAGAAGTGATGGATTATCCGGCCCCGATCTAATATCACAACTAGATTGTGACGAAGATGCCATTAAATTTTCTCCTACAAATTATACAAAATTACAAGTTAATCATTAATACATTAACAACTATAATTAATTAAATATTATTATTATAATTTTTTAACTATATTATTATTATAATTATAATAACCAAATATATTTTAATTAAATATAATAACAATCTAACTATTAACTTAAAATTAATTTATTAATATTACTTTATCTAAAAAATAAAGGATATTTTAAAATGTATTATAACTTATCAATATTTAAAATTTAAATTATGTTAATATTTGATAAAAAAAATTATAAATAAAAAGTTAAATATTTAATACAGGATAAATCACATAATTTTGCAAGGATAAATAATTAAAAAAAATTCATTAACAACAAGAACTCACATTTAATATCATATGAGATTTTTAAATTTAATAATTATATTGATAAAATTTATTTTAATATTATGTTATTAAATTTGACATTAATTTTTATCTGATTTATATATATATAAAACGTATTATGTTATAATGTTTTATTATAGTAAGTAATGAAAATAAATTATATAAATTATTATATTTTTTATAATATAAAAAATAATGAAATTTGAAATTTGAATATTTTATAAAATAATTTTAATCTTCAATTTTTTATTATTTAACTAATTCATTAAATATTATTTAAATAAATAAAATTAAAAAAAACATAAATAATATTTTAAATTAATCATATAACCATAGATTAATTTATAATCTTATCATTCATATATACTTTTTTTATCTGTTATTATTTTTATAATAATAAATTCTTCTCATCTCAAGCAAGCAGGCACGTATAAGACAGTGCCTTCTACCTTGCAAAAATAGGAAAAGACCAGTCTTTCTACATCTCAAGGGCATATATTTATCAACACATATTTAATTTTTTAAGATACTAAGCCTAAAAAAACTAATATAAAATATCTATAATAAATTACAAGTTAAATTTGTCAACATTTTATACGATAATTTTATGTTTGGTTTTTAATATCAACAGATAAAAAAATATATATGAATGTACCTCAATATATAATAATTTACATTGAATATATTTTAGATTTAATAATTATAATTTTAATATTTTAATATTTTAATATTTTTACATTTGAATATAATAATTACATGCTGGTAGTCAATGCATGTGAACAGTTGATAAGTTTGCAGATATTGTCATTTCCAATAAACCAAATATCATAAAATGACATGAAGTGTTGCACGGATTTGATGTGTATACGTAAGTAAAAGTGAATGGCAGACGAAAAAAGTAAAAGTGAGTGTACATAAGTTAAAGTGAATAGGAGACAGAAAAAGTAAAAGTGAATGGCACACGGAAAAAGTAAAAGTAAATGACATACTGCAATGCTTTGAAAACGAGAATAGTAAAATTAAATGAAACACTGTTATGCATGTGATAATCAATTAAGTATTATTATATATTTTTAACAAAACTTTAATACTTAACCAATTAAATATAATTCGAATAACAATAATAATATTTTAGCATAACATATATTGACTAATTTTAAATATATTTAATTTTATTAAATTATAATAAAATCTATTTAACATTATCATTTATTTTTACGTTATAAATTTAATGTTATATTAAAAAATTTATTAAACGTTAACATTCATTTTAATATTATAATGTAATAATATCATATATTTTTTAAAAATTTATTATTACTTTTAAATTTAAATATAAATAAATTATGCTAAAATTTAATTACTAATTTAATCTTATAAATTTTATAATTAATTCAAGTACAATTAATAAATATTATTAAAAATTTATTCATTTACATTATACACACTAATTAATCTAAATTAACACATATTTAATTTATTATAAATATAATTTATTTCATATAAAATACTTTAATAAAATTAAATATACACTAACTTTTAAAATCTCTGATTCTTCACGTTCTCTTCTCTCAACTTTTAAATTTCTCCGCATTCACTATTACATCTCTATTTTTACACTTACGCAATGGTGAATTTATAGTGGTCCCATGCAGAGGTATGGTGTATTTCGGAAAGGAGGCACAACATCTTGTGGTGCAATTCCAAGAGGAGCCACACTGACACACCTGTTACTGCATGCTCCGATTTGATGTATGAGAGCACGCTGCACGAAATTTGAAAAGCTGTTGACAAATTTGACTATGTCGTGTGGTGCATTTTGAAAAGGAGGCATATCTTATGGTGCATTTCAGAAAGGAGCCACATCTTGTGGTACATTTTGGAAGGGAGCCACATCATGATGCATTTTAGAGATGCGCAACGATCACTGTTACACACCCACATATATAAATTGTTATGTAATATACCCATATACGAAATTTGTTTACATTTTTACCCCAAAAAAGTAAAACAGCCCGACTTCACCGTATATGGTTCTTCTTTTGATGCATGCTTAGAAAACCTCTCTAAAGTTTTGGACAGATGCATTGAGACTAACCTTGTTTTGAATTTTGAAAAATGTCATTTCATGGTAACAAAAGGTATAGTCTTAGGACACTTGGTATCTAGCAAAGGTTTAGAGGTTGATAAGGCCAAGATAGACATTATTACTTCTCTACCTTACCCCACTTCTGTGCGAGAAGTACGTTCTTTACTTGGTCATGCAGGTTTTTACAGAAGATTCATTAAGGATTTTAGCAAGATTGCACAACCTCTTTCTAAACTACTACAAAAAGATACCAAATTTGTGTTTAATCAAGCATGCAAGGATTCGATTGATGAACTAAAGAAGCGGTTGACAACCACTCCCATCATTCAACCACCTAATTGGACGCTTCCATTTGAATTAATGTGTGATTCATCTAATTATGCCCTTGGTGCTGTACTGTCTCAAAGAGTTAGCAAGAGATCTCATGTCATTGCATATGCCTCTCGCACACTAGATGCAACCCAATCCAATTACACAACTACTGAGAAGGAGATTTTGGCAATTGTGTTTACATTAGATAAATTTCACTCCTATTTGCTTGGATCTAAAGTTATTGTCTTCTCTGACCATGCAGCTTTGAAATACTTGCTGAAGAAGGCAGATGCTAAGCCAAGACTGATTCGTTGGATGCTTCTGTTGCAACAATTTGATTTAGAGATTAAAGACAAGAGTGGTGCAGAGAACCTTGTAGCAGATCATTTAAGTCGGATCGAGCAACCTTGTGAAGAAACTTCAATTGCAGATTCATTCCTAGAAGAACATCTCTATCATTTGCATGGGAAGGATCCTTGGTTTGCAGATTTGGTAAATTATCTGGTTGCTAAAGAAATACCCAAACACTTCACCAAATTGCAAATTGCCAAGTTGAAAAGTGATGCCAAACACTACATATGGGATGAACCATACCTTTGGAAGACATGTAGTGATCAAATCATTAGAAGATGTGTTCCAGATCATGAAGTTCAGTCTGTACTTACCTTTTGCCATTCCCTAGCTTGTGGTGGACATTTTGGGCCACAACGGACAACTAAAAAAGCACTAGACTCAGGTTTTTACTGGCCTACAATATTTTGTGTTGCACACAGATTATGAATAACTTGTGAGCAGTGCCAAAGAATAGGGAGTATTTCACGCAAAAATGAGATGCCCCAACAACCACTCCTCTTTTGTGAGGTATTTGATGTATGGGGTATAGACTTTATGGGTCCATTTCCTGTCTCTTTTGGCTTTGTTTACATTTTGCTAGCTGTTGATTATGTTTTAAAATGGGTGGAGGCAAAAGCCACTCGTACTGATGATGCTTGAGTTGTTGCAGATTTTATCAAGTTTAACATTTTTAGCAGGTTTGGCATTCCTAGAGCTCTAATTAGTGACCAAGGTACTTATTTTTGCAACCGCACAATGGAAGCTCTACTCCGCAAATATGGAGTCATGCATAAAATCTCCACCCCGTATCATCCTCGAACAAATGGTCAAGCTAAAGTTTCTAATCGAGAGATCAAGAAAATCTTAGAGAAAACAGTTCAGTCTAACAGGAAGGATTGGAGCTTGCACCTTGTTGATGCTTTACGGACATCTAGGACAGCCTACAAGTCACCCATTGGCATGTCTCCCTACAGGATTGTCTTTGGTAAAGCATGTCATCTTCCCTTTGAATTAGAGCATAGAGCATTTTGGGCGGTAAAAAAATGCAACATGGATCTAGACCAAGCAGGAATCCATAGGAAGCTTCAATTGCAGGAACTTGAAGAAATTCGATTAGAAGCATACGAAAACTCCAAAATTTACAAAGAAAAGGTCAAAGCTCTTCATGACAAAAAGTTGGCAAGAAAGGAGTTTTTCGTTGGACAAAAAGTTCTCCTTTACAATTCTTGGCTAAAGCTTATGCCTGGTAAGTTACGCTCTAGATGGTTAGGACCATTTGTAGTTACTAATGTTTTTCCTTATAGTGCAGTGGAAATAAAAAATGAAGTAACTGCAAAAACCTTCAAGGTGAATGGACATCGTCTTAAACCATTTTTAGAAGGCTTTCAAGAGCACAAGGTAGAAGAAGTGCATTTACACAATGCCACATACTTGCAATAAATTCAAGAGAAGTTTCCCTTTCTCATGTCTTTTATTTTACTTGTTCCATAATTATTAGTGATGAAAGTCATTGACTTTCTAGAGTTACTGATGATTAGAACTAGTATAATATAAAATATGGGGGAAGGATCTAGGGTTAGGAATTTTATTCTCTCTCTTTCTCTTTCTCTCTCTCCCTCTCTCACATTCCTCGCTTACAAGTTTTAACTAAACTCTCAACTTCCTCTCTTCACCTCTTAAATCATCCCAACTACTACACCATATTGAGCTTGCAGGAATAATAACTTAACTATTTTAAGAAAAAAAAAATGGAGAAAGCTCTCACCAGGATCAAAATTTTATTCCCTACTCTCCCTAGAAATTTTCTTAAAGACATTTACAATTGCAGACTTGAACGATTAAGAACATTAACTCTAATAGGCCTTCCAGAAGGTTTCTGTTGGATCATTGAAGCTAAGGTACGTTTAGCAGGTGAATTTCAAGGATCATTTGTTAAAAACATGCCAAGTGTGGGAAGAAGTTCCTATGCAAAGAAGAGAAGGGCAAAAAGAATTGGAGTTTGCTACAGGTGTGCAAGATGGACTTGTAACACAAGATGCAAGAACCCTGGAATGGTTTCAAAAAATCGAGAGGACAAAATTCAATTCATAAAGGATGGACTGAGTAAGGAGTCATTGGATGATATCATTCAGACTCTTGAGACGCATCCTAGGGGGCATGTTCAAAGAGTCTTTCTTTATTTGTTTGAACTATTCCGTAAGGAAAAAGCACGTTATAGTCTTGGGAATCTGACTTTAAAAGACCCTGTTGTCAGTTTACAAGAAAACTGAATGGGAAGCACATCCTCGACTCTTAGAAGGCGTTTCAGCCGTTACTGGATGTAAAACCAGAGGAAGATGTGAGCCACAATCACAACTACTGTTCATTCTCATCCGTGTATGTTTGTCGTTTACATTGTCTTTTCAATTTATTGGGCCACCATTTTCTGAAATTTTCACCCCTGCTTAATGTCTTTCCCTTCTGACATTCACCTTTTCCTTGAACAAAAATTCAAACTTCCGCTACCAAATCCCGATCCCGTACTATTCAAGCGATCACCTTGTTTGATATTAAGTCCCTATAAATTATCAACCTTTATGACATATTTTTTCCAAAAGAGATAAACACCGTTTATGGATAGGATCAATACTATCTGTGTTTTTGGTGGGTCTAACCTCGGAAAGGATGGAGAATTTCAACATGCAGCTTATAAGTTTGGTAAGACATTAGCTGCAAGAAAAATCAATCTTGTTTATGGGGGAGGGATTCAGGGTTTAAAAGGATGTATTGCAGGATCTGCACTCACAAGGGGATGTAACGTCTTAGGTGTTGTCTTAAAAAATGAGAACACCTCCTACTTCACCCTGGGTACTGAATTGAAGGTTGCAACCATGCATGAGCGTATGAGACACATGTTGATTAATTCTAATGCATTTATTGCATTACATGGTGGTCTTGGAACAATGGGAGAAATTTTTACCATCATATTTTGGGCCTAACGGAATTTTCATAAAAAACCTTTGGGCTTATTGAATAGTAATGGCTTTTATAATGGTTTGTTATCCTTTTTAGATCATGCAGTAGAGCAGGAATTCAAGCCACAATCCATGCGCAACATCATAGTATCTGCTTCAACTGTTGAACAACTACTTGAGAATTTGCAAAATCTTACATCTGAGCTCAATCAAGCAATGCAGCTGGTGAACCAACCAAATCAGGATGACAGAGACAAAAGAGAACCAGATACCACTCTTCGGTTATAACTTTTCCTTACTTTGGTGCTTTTCTCAAATTTTTTTTCCTGTTATATGAAATTCCATCTAAGACATTGAGGACAATGTCTTAGATAGGTTGGGGGAGGATGGTCCGATTAAAAAAAAATTAGGTTAGATTCATAAACTTGTTTTGAGTAAAATGGCTGAGTAAGGAGTTACAGTTGACTCTTGATACGCATCTTATGATTAAAAAAAAATTTGAATGTGAAAGTATGTTGTTCTTTAGATTTCATAAAATAATTGAAGCAAAATGATTTACATTTTGAGATTAATTAGTTTGGCAACACATATTTTAACTGGATAGATTAGATTTGATAAATATATTACCTGTGAGATTTTGAGCCTTATTAATTACTTTCTTTCTTGTGTGATTTTCATCCATGGAATATGTTACTTCATAACTTGAATTGATTCTTTTTGAAGCTACATTTTCACATGAATTGTACAAAAATGATTGAGGCATTGTTTTTTTTTTAGCAAACCAATTAGGCAAATAACCAACCCACATAATTTTATCCTTTGATCATCCCTTTGAGCCGATTAGCCTTTTCTTCTTTTTAGCTCACCACAAACCCAAAAAAAAAAAAACAACTTTGTCTAACCATAGAAGGTGAGGAATACTAGATTTATCATACCATAAGTGTTTCAATAAGTGTGGGGGAGATTATTGTTGTGTTCATCAATATCATGGTTGAAAAGAAAAAAAAACTGAAGAAATAAATAAATAAATAAACTATTACATTGAAAAAAATGTGATATCTGTTTCTCACAATTACACTTGGATTCAGTTCTAAATCCTCACCATTTTTCTTGGTCTAACATTGTATCTCTTTAATATATCATTTCATCTTTCTAATCCCGTTATAACCAAAATAAAGACCTCTTGATTTGTGCATTGCATGTGTACATAGTAGTAGAGAAGTAGAAGATATGAAAGCCTATGATAGTTCATCTCTCATGGATTGAATTTGAGAGAAACACTTACCAAATCAAACACTTGAGAGATTCAGAGTATATCATGTGAGGTTTTATCTTTCTCAATCTATGTTTTTCAAATTAAAGTTTCCTTTCTAAGTAATTTCAAAAATGTGATGAAAGAATGCTTCATGAATTTTTGTGAATTCTTGAGAAATAAACTCAAAACTTTGATGTTCTTTCATTAAAAAAAGAAAACAAAACAAAACCAAACAAAAAAAAAATTGAGTCACCAATCTTTAACTTAAGTTTGCCCGAGACGTGCAAAAGATAAGTGTGGGGGAATTTGATAAGGATAAATTTCATAAATAATTATCTCTCAATTGTAGCTCATTAAGACTTCTTATATGTTCAATTAAGTGGTCTTTTTCATATTTTATGAGTTTGGGTTCATATGAAGTTTAATTGAATTTCATTGCTTAATTGATTAAAATGACACTATTATAGTATTTTGAGCATAATAGGTTTTTTAGACATCCAAAAATCATGAAATCTGTCTTGAATGAAAGCTTAAAGAAGTGTCCACAGTTACAAAGCAAGATCAGACTCTAAATGGGACGTATAGGACTCCAAAATTATCACAAAAGATGAGATAGTGCTGCTGTCGCTAAACCTGAACAATGTGCAAAGATCTGGCCATATCTTGAGATACAGAAGTCATATTGAGATGAAATCAGATCCGTTGGAAAGATAAGATCCGGGGATACAACTTGTGTTCAGACCTAAAGCTCTAAATCAGACACGTGAATATCTGAAATTGCACTACAATCAACGTCAAAATTATTGTGCTGATTGGTGACAAAAAGTCAAAAGTGTTTTTCATTTTCCACAAAGCCCATGTGAAAGAAATAAAAGGATGGAAAAGTAAAAAAGCTGGTTGGTGACCTTCTGAAGATGATGCCTCAAAAATCCTCTATAAATAGAAGGGTTTACAAGTGGAGAAAACACACCTTGGATATTAACTCTAATACCATTTTCCATCTTTCTTTGTTGTTAGTTTACCTCCTTCATGAAAGGCTAAGTTTTTCTTTGTTTTTAGTTTGTCTCCTTCATGGAAGGCTAAGTTTATAATTTCAATTCAAGGATTCAAGCTATTTTCATTTTAACTTTGAGGTCTTGATCTTTATTTACATGCTTATTAAGTTACTTCTAATATGCTTTACTATATTCTTCAATTTTATTATTTTAATCAAAGTTTATTTGGTTGACGTATTTTGATTAATGCATAATTGATTTCTAATTGGTTTTTGATTGGTAAATCATTTTCCAAAAGTTTGAAGAGTAGAAATTAAGTAATTGAATTGAAGGTTTTCATTTTATTACTTACTTCAACTGAATTCTGATTGTGAAATTGGCTTAGATCTAATGAAAGATTAATTGGTTACTAAATCTTGTTGATCATAATCAATTGAATCCTGAGAGTTTTCTTAGTGTCGCAACTGTAATTCTGACGAGACGACGAACTCGCTAAAATTTTGAAAATAGATTTTATTGATTATGTGTGGAGTCACCACCAAATTTTTATTTGAGGGAAAAAGATTTGGAAAAAACCCTGACTCGAGGATGAGATTCGAAGTTCGGGAGTCAGTTACAAATGGGGAAAGTGTTAGGCACCCCACTCGCCTGTTCCGAAGAACAGTACCCTTGAACTGAGTGTGTGATTATTTGAAGGTTGTTTGATCCCTTTAATTAGTGTGAAAATAAATACTCGATGGGGCTTAGCTTGACAGGACTTGATCCTGCTCCTACGTATTCCCCGGTGCAATGGGAAACTCAAGGCTTACGTAGTTCTGGTTTGTGAAGGCTTGACCTTCAGAGGTGTTTAAAGGAAAAACGACATTTTGAAAGGATTTTCATTTTTAGAGGAACCTTTAGCCCACTCATGCACAAGACCCGAGGCGGCTACGGCAGCACGGAGGCCTATACAGACTACTAAATGTTGGACAGCAGGTGAACCGCCAGCCCCCCATTTAGAGCCCATTGCGTGAGACCAAGAATCCCAAAATATTTGAAAAAGGAGTTTTTTGTTTTTTTTAGAGGACCAATAGTCCACTCATGCACAAGACCCGAGGCGTGCTATAAAGACGGGGCCTATAGAACCACTAAACGTTGGACGACAGGAACCACCAAAGACCCATTTAGAGCCCGTTGCGTGAGACCAAGGATCCCAAAATATTTTGAAAAAAGTGTTTTTGTTTTGAAAGGACCTTTAGTCCACTCATGCACAAGAATTGAGGCGGCTACGGCAGCACTGGGGCTTATACAGACTACCAAACGTTGGACAACAGGTGAACCGCCAGCCCCCCATTTAGAGCCCATTGCGTGAGACCAAGGATCCCAAAATATTTTGAAAAAAAAGTGTTTTTGTTTTTTTTGAAGCAAGAAGAATCTACCCGAAGCAAAGAGTGCTTTTGATAAGGAAGCAATTTTATTTGAAGTTCGGGGATTTATTAACAATTATGGAATTTTTTGGGAATAAAATGACAATTGTGGAATTTTTGGACATTTTTGAGAATTATGGAATTTTTGGGAGAGAGGAAGGGCAAAATGGTCATTTAAGGGTGAATGGGCAAAACTGGAATTTAGAAGAAGGCAAGGGGCAATTTTGTCTTTTGCATAGCAGGGACTGTTTGGTCATTATAGAAAAAGTCCAGGGGTAGTTTAGGGGCTGTTGGGTAATTTAGGAATTTAGTAGGAGCTAGACAATTTAGAAATTTTTGGGATTGTGGAAGGGCAGAATGGTCATTGGCTATTTAATTAGTAGGCTGGGGCCAGAATGTGGCCTTTGGGATTCGAAGGTTGTGCCAAGGAATTGCAAACCAGCTGCTTGACCATTTGAGCTATCCTATTCTTGTTCCCTACATTTCCTTTAGTGCATACTTATGCAGGCCATGTGGGACCATCCTTATCCCTTCAGGTGACCTCTATTGGTGGGTCCCGCGCCTACTTTTTCCTTTGCATTTGAATGGATTCGTGTTTATTGTCGAGACTCCTTCCTGGTGTGGGTATTTCTCTCTACATGGAGGCCTTAAAGAGGGCATCACCATTTGCATTGCGTCGCTGTGTTAATCACGCTCATCCCATGCATGTGGGACGACTATACTGGGGATAGACGTTGTCCTTTACCCTTGGTGGTTTACCCTCTGAGTTCACTGTTCTTGTTGGAGTCCCCCCCCTTTTGCATTCGCGACCCAAGGCCACTCGCTCTTCTCTATTCATTTCTGGCCTTTCATCCCTCCTGGCCCTACCCCCTACGCTTCATGCAGTGGGCAAACTGAAAATGGCTCCAGGAGACGTGCTAAGACGTAGGTTTCCAAGGTCTCATGGGTGGCGTGCATGCGGGAACCCAGTCTTGGCATGACCTGTGCTTTGCCTACCCTTTAGCATGAAGGTCACCTATGGAACCCACTCCATTCATGTGCCCCAGACGCACCCCCACGAGAGTACTTCATCACAGGGTGGTTAGGCGTGCAATCAATGACTCCAATCTAGGGTCGGTAGGCTACCTTTGGAGGCTCGTTAGACCCTGCGCATTTCAGAACAAGGGACCGAGGAATGTTGTAACTTACATCTCCTGAACCTAACCTAGTTACTCACTACCTTGGCCATGTGTAGCTGCACATTCCTTGCACTATTGCGACGATTCTCATGGATGAGCGCCCTGTCTTAGGGTTAGGTTCTATGGAAGTTGGGCACGACTATTGGATTAGTGACTTCTTCTCTCTATTTTTGACTTCCCTCCCCACCCCGAAGGCCTTGGTCATCCTAAACTAACAGGGGAGTTGGAACTTGTCCCACGTTCGCAGAGGTTTGGACGTCCGCGATGACCTTAAGCACACCTATCTACCCCAGGGGATTGTAGTTCAAGACAGCCGAGGAGTCGACGAAGCTCATCCTTATCTGTCACCTAGCATCAAATCCTGTGACTAGGTGCTGATGTCCTCCTTAATTTCCCTTCGAGGCCACGAGCATGTTGCTCAGTTCAACTAAAACTGCCCCATCCTACCTATACTGGCATCACCTCTTGATGCATATTTAACCTACCTCCTCTGTGTTTCCATTCAGATCTGTGTGATCCTTCTTAAACCAGACAATGGATCTACAATTTGGCTCTATTTGAGTTGGTCATTTGATCGTCCAATTACATCAGCTTAGATCCGACTACTAGTTTACTCTAAGAAGCAATTTACATCAGGTCTCATTTCTATATTGTCGAACCTTTCTCCCAGCACATTCAACATACAGTTCTAGTACTTGAATTATGCAGTTCTAAGGCTGGAATTAACATCATTCAACATATAATTCTAATATAGTTTGTCATTCTACATATTCGTCCCTACTTCATGAGCATTGGAGAGGGATCTGACTAACCTTCGCTGCTTGGATGAAACCTCGATGTCGCGATCATGTGCCTGAGTTGGTGGAGCTGGTGGCGGTGCTTTGATCGGGAACTTCGTGAACGACGCTCTAGGAGGTCGAAGAGCTCCCAAAATTCTTTGATAATCGGAGCTTTCCAGAGCCTTATGGAGAGGTCCCAGAGTTTTCGCCTTTCTTTTCTTTGCTCACACAAAATTTTCCAACCCCTTCCATCGCCTCATGCTCCCCTTTTTATATCCTTTCATTCTGCTCCCCCCCTTTTTGGAATTTCCCTTTTCCTTTTTGATTTTTTTTTCTTTAATCCGAATTATTACCATTATGTAAGTTTTTACTTTTATTTCTTTCAGAATTTTGACCCTATTTTCTTCATTTTTAATTTTGGTTTTCCTTTTTAATTTTTCTCTTCCCTTTTTCAGTTTTTTTTTATTTTCTTCTCTTTTCAGATTTAATTTTTGATTCTTAATTTCTTTTTGGATTTTTTTTTTCAAATTTAATTTTTCTTTAATTTTCCAGAATTTTATTTTTCTTTAATTTTTAGAATTTATTTTTATTTAATTTTCCAGAATTTTCTTTTATTTTTTTAGAATTTTTCCTTTTATTTTAGAATTTTTTTGTTTTTAATTTTGATTGATTTTTTTTTAATTTTTTGTTTTTTTTTCTGATTTTTTTAATTTTTGTTTCTTTTTTTGATTTTTTAATTTTTTTTCTTTTTCTGATTTTTACTTTTTTATTTCTTTTTCTGATTTTTTAATTTAATTAGTTTTCCATATTTCCAGATTTTTGAAGTTTTTTCATTGTTTTCTGATTTTCATTATTTTTTCAGATTTTTAATTTAATTCTTTTTTATTATTTTTTCATTTTTTCAATTTTTATTTATTTTTATTTTATTTTATATTTTTATTTTTTGGATTTTGATTTTGATTTTTTCAGATTTTTCTTTATTGATTAATTTCGATTTTCCTTGATTCCTTTTTACTTCCTTCTTTTTTTAGTTTTCTTAGATTTTTAATTTTTTAATTAAAGTTTTTTTCTTTTATTTTGGTAATTTACATTATTTAAATTAGGGTTAATTAAATTTAATGGCCGGGAGCCTCGAACGTAATTGGGTGTTTACACTCAGTAGAGAATTCAATGATCATTTTAGGGGTTCCAGATGATCCTAGATTGATAAACATAATGCATGATTTTAGTGATCAATGATTAGTTAAGAAAATAGCCTCTGAATTCCTTGAGTTGATAATCGTTGAGTCAAATTAATTTCATTCTGTATTTTGTATTTAGAACTTAATATCACATCTTTACAAAATCCCCTTGTTCTAACTTTCTCCTAATTTGCTTAAGAATCTGAAATGATCTTTGGAAGATGACCTAGTTTGTACCTTATACTATACCAATAGTTGGGGAAAATCTAGAAATTATTTTTGGGCGTTTACGACGAGCGTGTCAGTACCATAAGCATAGATAAAGTTGGTTAAAATTTCTGTAAGTGATATAGACTTTGTAATCAGGTTCTAAATGAATTAGATCAATCGTTGAATGAAGTTAATTGGAGAAAAAATAGTTCACAAACCTTTAGGTGTGCATTTGGCCACCCTGGAGTAATTTAAGGAAAAGTAGGTTTAAAAATTGATTAAGGATGAATTAAGAATTTTCAGCAAGTAAAGGATTGGAAGCTTAATTAAAACCTAAAAGTGACCAATTTCATAATAGAAAACATAGGAAAATTAATGTGAAGTCCATAATTGGTATTTGGTTTAAATCTTGAAGAAGTATAAAATTGGTAACTAAAATTTAACCATGACTTCGGTAAAAGTGAAAGTAAAATTTGGCCATCATCTAGTGGAAGTAAAAAGACCTAAAAATCCTTTAGACGTAGTCATAATTGAGGTCAAAACTTCATCTCCAAGAAATGGTCAACCTAAGTCAACTAGGGTTAAGAATAAAAACCTTAAAGCTATGGAGGTGGCATTCGGCCACAAAGTAGTTAATTAACCCGAGAGAAAATTTAATTCCTAACTAGGTTTAATTAGGGACCCTTAGCATGAAAACTATAACACCCTAAAAACAAATACCGATTTCACGCTTAAGTCGATTATTCAGTTTCATTTTTAGTTTGTTATCTCATGATGCGGAGTTCATTTTAGAAAATACTTATATGAAAATGCGGTAATTTTTTTTTTAAAACTATTTGATATAAACTGCGAGCCTCGTCAATAAAACGTGCGTAACGGTAAAATAAATCGTTAAGCGGATTTCTACGTACATTTAAAACCTTAGGAATACTAAGCGTTCATGTTGTTCTTTCTATTTATCATTTTCATATATTGGATACACATGACTCAAGCATATTATACACAACATAGTATAATTATACATAACGTATCATATAGACCATAAGTCTTAGGCCTGTGAGCCCTATCATATAGTTATTACAAACATAGTTAACCTTCCTTATTTACATACATATTTACTATATTCTATCATACACATTATATATGTAAATACATAGAAAATTTCCACTAACTAACATCTAGGATGTTTGCATCATTCTATTCCTAATATTCGTACGATGTAAATCTTCTTCAAAATAGAGTTTCTCGCATCCTCTTCAAGTACGTGATCTACTATCGTGACGATCAACGTCCGGAATTTTTGGGAAGAAAGTGGGAAGTGGTAGGGGTGAGAAACTAAGTTTCTTAGTAGACTTTCTACTTAGTTCTAATGTCATCACTTAAATCCCAGCCACTTCAGTTTATTTCAGAAAATCATTTCTTGCATAAAAGGTTACTGTTAATTCTTTGTAAACATTTCTCTGAAGTGGATACATTTTATTATCAAACATACATCTGAGTGCTTAAATATGCATTTCTCTTATAATTCATAAACTGTGGTGTCTCAACATACATTCTCATTAACATTCATAATTTTGGGATCACACATAAGATATCATTTGACATACAATTATTCTATGTCTTAAACTTCATTCTTTATTATTTATCTTTGTCTTTATCATTCCTTTGTCCAACTTTTGGAACACTTTATGAATCTAGTTTCACCACCTTAGGGAGAAATAATAAGACATAGACTTGTATTAAATTTGTCAAACAATATCTTCTCATTGACTCTACTCCCACCTCCTACTAAAATTAAGGATATGAGCTCATTCTGGGGTGGTTGTCACCACCTTATAACTTGGTGAAGAAACTTAAGTCTTCACAGTAGAAGGATTTCTTGGAGAAACTTATGTCTCCTAGAAGCAACTTTTGGCTTCTCTTCAGTAGAGCTTTTTAGGGCCCTCAGGATACTAGTGCACATAAGGCACAAAGATAGTAGCTTTACGTTTTCACATAATGTTTGCTTTAGTGATCCCTTAAATTCTTTATGTTCATTTTAGTAGCTTCCAGATAATTATGCATGCTCAAACAAATTTCCAACCAATATGGAATGCACATATAGGTTTCGAATTTTCATCTCAATCACCAACATATACCAATCTCGTACATGATCATCTTCATTTCTCATTCATGAGCATCCATCATTTATTCCTTCATAGATAGTGAGCATTCATAACCAATAATGCAATTTGATTGGTAAATCACATAGCATAATGTCACACTTACACAACCAATACAATGCCTCAATTCGGTTTGATGTTGAAATCACACAAGGGACTTACATCACTCAACCTTCTAAGTTATCTTTCATCCTTTCCTTTTCTCAAATATACATTTGTTCATTAAGATTTTTCATCTTAGAATCTTAATCTAGGCGGCTGAATGACACCTTTCAAGTTTTTTACTCTTTATGTTCTCTTTTGTTCAAGTCTTATGCATGTCCTAATTATTCTTGGTTCAAGTATTTAAGTATTTAGGAATAAAGTGACCTAGAAGGTTAATTAAATTCTACTTAGATATTATTTGGTTTAGAATAAAAGAGACTTTAGAAGAAGTTTGTAAATACTTAAATACTAGAACCTAGAATAATTAGGACATGCATAAGACTTGAACAAAAGAGAACACAAAGAGTAAAAAACTTAAAAGGTGCCATTCGGCCACCTAGAGTAAAATTCTAAGTTGTAAAAATATCATAAAACTAATGTGATTTTAAGAGAAGGAAAGGATGAGGAGCAACTTAGAAGGTTGAGAGAATTAAGTCCTTTAAGTGATTCAACATCAAAGGCTGAATTGAAAAATAAGTTGGGCATGTACTTATGACATGTAATGATGCTACGTGATTTACTAATCAACTTGAATTACTTTCATAAATGCACATTGTTTATGTAAGATTGAATGATGAATGCCCATAAGTAAGAAAAGGATGATATTATGTATGAGTATTATTTATGATTGATGATGAGATGGCAACTGATATCTATATGTGTATTTCATATTGGCTAGAAATTTGTTTAAGCATACATAATTATTTGGAAGCCATTAAAATGAACCTAAAAAGATTAAGGGATCATTAAAGCAAACTTATGTTAAAAAGTAAGTCTACTCTCTTGTGCCTTGTGCATGTAGAATCCAGAGGATGCCTAAAGCTCTATTGAAGATAAGGCAAAAGTTTCTCCTATGAGACTTAAGTTCTCCAAAATCCTTCTACAGTGAAGACATTAAGTTCTTCACATTTTATAAGGTGGTGACGATCACCTAAGATTGAGTTCATATCCTTAATTTAGTAGGAGGTGGGAGTAGAGTTAGTGAGAAGATATTGTTTGACAAATTTAATGCATGTCTATGTCAATATTTTTCCCCAAAAATGGTAGGACCAGATCCATGATTACCCTAAAGAGTGGGCTAGAGAAATGATAAAGACAAAGATAAATGACAGAGAATAAAGTTTAAAATATAGAATAATATTTATTGCAAATAATATCTTTATTATGATCACAAAGCTTATGAAGTTAAGATGGATGTATGTTTAAACACTGAGATGTTTCTGAATAAAATTAACCCACTTTAGTAGAATGTTTTTAAAGGATTAAAAGTAATCTTATATACGTAAAATGATTTCTTAAATAAACTGAAATTGTTAGGATAAAAGTGATGACATTAGAAATAGAGTAGAAAGCCTACTGAGAAACTTAGTTTCTCACCTTTACTTCTTCCTACTTTCTTTCCAAACACCTCGGATGTTGTTCATGATGGTAGCTTCACATTTTTGAAGCATATGCGAGACACTCCCTCTTGAACAAGCTTTATGTCACACAAATATTGTGAATATAAAGATACTATGTATATACGTATATAATATGTATGATAGAATATAGTAAATATTTATGTAGATAAGGAAGGATAATCATGGTTTGTAATAAAATTGAATGATAAGGCATTCGTGCCTAAGACTCTTGAGATATAAGAATGGACTGTATAATTATGTAATGTTATGTGCTTTATACTTGTAAACACCAAATTATGTCCGAGACCCCTCCCCCTTCAGTTTTAAAATTAATCAGTGAGATTTAAATAAATTAATAAAAGGAAAGTGTTAAAAATAATATAACAATAAAATAAAAAATAAAAATGAAAATAAAATAAAAAAACAGTAAAACAAAATTAAAAATAATAAAAAAGCAAAAAAAGAGATAATAATAAAATGAAATAAAAAATATATATAAATAATAAAAAATAAAATATGATATCGAAAAATATGAGATAATAGTAAACTTTTTATTTGAAAAAAGAAAAATCATAGCAAAATAAAACAAAAATAAATAAATAATAATAAAAAAAAACATAAAAAGAGAAAAACAATTAAAAACAGAAAAATAATTAAAAAACAGAAAATTAAAGCATAAAAAATAAATAGAAATAAAAATAGTAAAAATAAAAATAAAAAAGAAATAAAGATTCTGAAAAAGTAAGTAAAATTCACAAAATAAAGATAAGAAAAAAATAACAAGAAAAATATTAATGATAAGAAATCAATAAAAATTAAAAAAACAGAATTAACCAAAAAAAAAAAAGAAATAGAATTAGTTGAAATTAAAACAAAGAAACAAAAAATTTTAAAAACAGAAAAAGCAAGAAAAAGTAGAAGAAACTAATTTCGAAACGGAAAAAACAAAAAATAATAATTAAATAAAAGACAAAACTGAAAATAAAAACTGAAATTAAAGTAAAGGGCAGAAAATAAATAAATAAAAAAAGGTAAAACAGGAGGGGAATTTGGAAGAAAACGAAAAAACAAAAAAATGGATTTTCAAAAACCAAAAACGGAAATACAACGAAAAAAAAACAGAAAACTAACTACCAAAAAGGGATACAAGAAGAGAAGGGGAGCTCAGAGGAGACGGTTCTGAATTCTTGGGGAAGCCCTCACAATAGGGAAGAAAGGAGAGGAGGTTCATTCGGAAGTGAGGGGGATACGCTCAGGACAACTCTCTAGAGCTTGAGGAAGATTCCATTGGAGAGGAGAAAGAAGTTCTCTTCGTCTCAAATAACGGTGGAATTGAAGGATGAGTTCACCCTAGAAGTTTGTCACGGGCCTCTGTAGAACTCCCAGGTATGATCATGAATGTCCTCACCTTCCACATGTTACTGTAGTTATCATTAAAGATAGGTTCAATGACATTATCAGAACTTAGACACTGCCATTATAATTTATGAGGTTCTGTCAAACTTCGTTGGTATCATAATCATAAGATCAATCACCATTATAGTTCGTAAAGTTTGAATTCGAGAAATGAAATTGGGAAGGCTTGAACCTGATAATGCTTGTGTGAAAGCCAAGAGAATTTAATATAGAAATATTATGTTGAACAAGGTCCTTAAGGAAAAGATAGGGGATTGATATAGACCATGATCAGCTTTGGGGTTCCTGTCATGGCCACGCATCCCAAGGACATTCATATCTCACAATATGTTGCTATACCAATAATCGTGTGGGGGAGAGGGGAAGCATAATTGATGTACAGAGGATGGCTAGGATTCCAAAACTAGACACAAGTAGTAGTCACCTTGAGCAAATTCTCTCCTCTCTTATGGGGTTTCGCTCGTAGGCTATGCAAGTGCCATGCTAATTTTGGCTCAGTGATTGGCATTATGGGGAGAGTTTGAATGCACCACTGCTTTGTGTAAGGATGAGACCCACCAGGTGCACGAACGCCAGATGATAACCCATGGTGTAGGTGCCTTATTTCTAGCAATGCACGAAAAAGGTGATACCCTTTCCATCACTCCGATAAAGTAGAATCTCAGCCTAGGTCACTCTCCCCACAATTATGTTTTTCATTAGCATTCCCTGATCATAGATGCTGTTGGCCTGGGAATCCCACTCGACTACCATGCAAGGAACATGCAAACCTGTTACTGAATTAGCCTTACCATGTAAAGCGCTCTGCCCTCTCATTGGGTTAAGAGGATACCCTGTAGAGCTTGACGAACTCGAAGTTCATTTGCTACACATACCACACTCACTACTATTGTTGGGCTCGGTAGGTACTGGGTTATTTCATATGAAGACAGTGATTCTGTAGCCTTGTTGACATAAAGATCAAACGAAAGGAAGGTCAAAGGAAGCGTTACAATAATAATTTGTAGCGGGTGACTAAGTAGGGCTCGGGCATAGCTCCTTTAGTTGTGCTAAAAAGAAATAACATGTGACAGAAAAAACGCTGGGTCGGAAGATATGTTTTAGCTATTCAAGGACATGCAATGGGGTTTGGGAGCAATTCTGGATGACGATAATCAGATATCAGTTGGAGCATCTCATGGACCAAAAACGCAAGTCAAGGAATATAGTCATGAGTGTGTACATCAGTCAAGGAAGTATTTCTTTGTTTGAAATGGCACGTGCAACCCAATTCAATTAGGAAGGGTAGAGTACAAGGAAGCCCAAGGCGAGGATTGGAGCCATAAACAAAATCTCCCCCACAGAATGCCCAGATCAGGACGTGCGCATGCATGGCTTGCACCCAATTAACTTAACCGTCTTCGAGGTTTTTTAATAAGGTTAATAGGTATTGAAGCTAAACAAGGGCTTAGCTCAGTTGGTTGAGGTGACCATGTGCCTTCATTGCCCTCAATTTGAGTCCCACCGGAGTCACTTTTGTTAATTTAATTTTGAATGCTAACTACAGCTGCCCAACTGGTTAAATAAATGCTCCTACAGGTTAATGACAAGTTGATGATTTAGCCCAAGTGGTGGAGCGTTTAGCCTTCAAATCTTCCAGTAATTCCCATTCTGTCCTAAAATTCCACAATTTACCATTCTACCCCTGACTTTCCAGTAATTCCAATCCAACCCCTAAAATTCTACTAACTATAACTTAAAATCCCCGAAATTCTAATAATTGCAAGTAAGTCCCATAATTCCTAATAATTGCAAGTAAGCCCCCATAATTCCTAGTTATTGCAAGTAAGCCCCCATAATTCCTAGTTATTGCAAGTAAGCTCCATAATTCCTAATAATTGCAAGTAAGCCCCATAATTCCTAATAATTGCAAGTGGGCCCTCATAATTCCTAATAATTGCAAGTAAGCCCCTATAATTCCTAATAATTGCAATTAGGTCCCGTATTTCCACTAATTTTAATCAAGCCCCCATATCCCCTTTACACTCGATTATGTCTTTTTCGTTTTTATCATTCATCGTTTTTTTTTCTTACAAAATAAAAATGTTATTTTGCGGTTCTTAATCTCATGCAACGAGCTCTAAACACGAATTGATAGCTTTTTCTGTTGTTCGCTGTTTAGGGATTCGTATGGGTCCAAGTGCAGCCGTAGTTGTCTTAGGCCCTGTGCATATGTGGATGAGGATTGCCTTCCCTTTTTACAAAATAAAAAATCTTATTTTGAAATTCTTAATCTTACGCGACGAGCTCTAAGCACGAACTGGTAGCTTTTTCTGCTGTTCGATGTTTAGGAATTCGTATGGATCCTAGTGCAGCCGTAGTTGTCTTAGATCCTGTGCATATGTGGACTAAGGGTTCTCATTAAAATATTTTCAAAACACTCTAGCCATTTTCAAATATCCCTTTTCAAGCAGTTTCGAAGGTCAAGCCTTCGAGCACCATACATTGTCAAACACTCTATTCAAGTACCTTTGAAGGTCAAGCCTTCAAATCAAATAACCAGAACTACGTAAGCCTCGAGTTTCCCATTGCACCGGGGAATACGTAGGAGCAGGATCAAGTCCTGTCAGGCTAACCCCATCAAGTAATTTATTTCTATGCTAATTAAGGGATCAAACAATTTCAAAATCACACACTCAGTTTAAGGGTACCGTTCTTCTGAACGGGGCGAGTGAGGTGCCTAACACCTTCCCCATTCGTAACCGACTCCCGAACCTAAATCTCTTCCTCAAGTTAGGGTTTTTCCAAATCTTTTCCCTTAAATAAAAATTTGGTGGCGGCTCCGCATTAATCTAAAATTTCATTTCAAAATTTTAGCGAGTCCATCGTCTCATCGGAATTGCGGTTGCGACAATACTCAAGATATATCTAAATGTTTAGTGTGAATTAAGAATCAAATAGAGTAACATAAGCATTCTGTATTCTTAACATTTGTATGCGCACAAAATTGTCTAATTATTTAATTTCCCACTACATACATTTTATCGACAAGATTCATAATTTATATCAAATAGTTTTTTAAAAATAAAATTATCATATTTTTTATACATGTATTTTTTGAAAAGAATTTTTCATCATAAAATAAAAAATTAATAGTAGAATCAAATAAACAATTTAAACATGAAATTGGTATGAAATCGGTATTTATAATCAAAATATTATAAAATTTTATTTTTCATATATATGACTATGAAAATCAAGTGAGATAAAAACAATGGCTCACATTCAACCTTCTTTTAAACTCTAACTACATATAGATTCTATTGAAGCTACTTATGACAAATCAAAAGCTAATTTATAGAAAAATCAATATAAAAGTATCAACTATAAACAATTGCAAAAAAAAAATACTACAACACATTTAAAATAATGTGAAATATGTATTATAATTCTTTTAAAAAAAAGTTAAATAAAAACTAATAATACATTAAATCCAAAAGCCAAACCAAATGAACGGTTCATGATCATTACAATTTTAATATGTATAATTTTTTTTAACGGGAAAAGAATATTTATTAATTAAAATTATTAGACAAAAGTTTTGAGCTCCTCAAAATACATGTATATTTTAATTTGAAAGCTATTTTTTTTCAAAAATAAATTGTTTTTTTCAAAAATAAATTGTTTTTTTTCAAGTTAATTAAATTACACAATCATTCATTTTAATTTTTAAAATTACATTAATCTCTCATCTCTTGAAATATGAATCTCGACTATTCAGCATGGTCTTCTCCATGTCTTGAAATATAAATATATATTATTACTTAGTTCATTTTAATAT
Organism: Canavalia ensiformis; assembly: GCA_026541065.1. Classification (NCBI taxonomy): domain Eukaryota; kingdom Viridiplantae; phylum Streptophyta; class Magnoliopsida; order Fabales; family Fabaceae; genus Canavalia; species Canavalia ensiformis. Next base: position 279,652 of record JAMKYM010000718.1, read on the forward strand.
AAAGTAATGTTTTAACAAAATGAAATAATTATAAGTAAGTTTTCTAAAATTACTTTTTCTTCTTTTTTATAATTTTTATTTGTTAATGTAAAATATTGTATAATTAATTTTAAAATTTTTTAATAAATAAAACAAAGTTTTAAAATTTTTTACTACTTATCCTATACTTTGAAATTTTATTTTATTTTATTCTAAAATATGGCTTTAAATATGTAAAATTGTTATCGTGTTTCGAATTAAAGTAAGAAAAAATTGAGAAATTTGATTACATTAAAATAACTAAGATGGAATAACATGATATTTTAGAGAAAAAGAGTAAATTTTTTAAATAAAAAGAGAAAAAAATAATTTAAATATCTCTCAAATAACAAAATGTAAGGTACTCAATAATAAAAGAATCAATCCTGTGTTCTAACTTTGATAAGATCTAAAGATGAGATTCATTTATTTACCTGTGACATAATTATTGGACCACCTTGACTTTGAAACAACTTCTCTTTCATCAAGATGGCAATCTTCACAATGAATTTTTCCATTGTCGCCTACATAAACATCATGACAAAAAAAATTGGACGGTTGGTCAGAAAATTGACTCAAATATTTTAAATTAACGAATAATAACAATTAAATTCTTAGAATTAGTGACACTACAAAACAAAAGCCCCAACCTTGATCTACTGATTGGCTGTTTTCAATGCAATACCTGGAACGTACTGAAACTAAATAGGAAATCTCCTGAATACAAAACAGAGAATATAACCTTTGAGTGATTCCTAAGAATTTGCTTCCTTTTAATTAATCTAATAATTTTCCATTTCCATAATAAAAGTAAAAAAAGATGAACATTTATTTACATAATTAAAACCATTACCCAAAGTTCCATTTCAGCACAACAAAAGATCATAGTATCATTCATAGAATTAGATTTCTAATTTTGAAATAAGCATTTCTTTATTGAATGGCATTAATGGCATAATCTAATTTTATTTGATCCAATCGAGTATTGATGTGAATCTCGTTGGATCAAAATAATAAAGTAAACTAAGAAGACAATTTTGCACATAACAATAAATAATGATACACTAATGCAACAACATGCAGTTGTTTTGGGTTAGAGAAATAAGATGCTAAGTGATTATGTATAGAACTAAGTCAATAATGTTGATAAGAAATTTATTAAATAATTAGGATATATTTTAATATCATATTCAAAATTAGATATGAATTTAACTCAACCTCAAAAGTTAACTTATAAAGTAAGGGATACCCTTAAATTATATATTTATAATTAACCTTTCTTTTTATTAATGTGAAACTTGCAATACTTTCCAAACCTTTTTCCTTCTTCTTTCTCTTCACACTCCTCACCTTCTAGCTCTTCTTCCTCCTGTGAAATTCAGCATAATAAAACTCACCTAATTTTATTAATTGCAACAAACTAAGGTTATTATAATAAAAAATATAACATTTTAATATAACATTTTAAAATTAAACCGGACATTAACTAATTGATATATTAGTTAATTTGTTTAAGGTTTAAAGATCCAAGTATAATCATCTTGATATTAATATATAATATATTAAAAATTAAAAATATAATATTATAATTATATAAATTCATATGATTATAAATTAAAAATTATACATTATTGTTAATTTTTAAATTTAAATATATCTAAAACTAAATAAAATATAACAAAATTTAAGTTTAATAAAAGACAACATTCAATATCAATTAATAAATAGAAAACATTTATAATTTAAAATAAAACAAACAAATATTTCCAAAAATATAAATCTTCAATATCATACAAATTATCAAAATTGATTTTATGATGTGTTGTTATGTGAGAACTTTTATTTTAGGTAATAATATTATATTTATTTTCAAATTTAATATTATATTAATCTATTGGTTGATTCGAATTTCAACTTTTCCATCACCTAATTAAATAAAAAAAATAATAGTTTAGCTTTAAAAAATAATATCTTACAAAATAAAAAATTTATATCAAAATATTTAATATATTCATTAAACAATAATCTATATTATTTTTTGAATTACCAAATACTGAAATTGCATGTTTTTGGTATATAACATTTTCAATGTCAGTAATATCATCAACATTGAGTTCATCAAGCATTTCTTCCAAATTCTTAATGATCCAAAAATCAACATCAATAGACTCATAATCAATAGAATCATAAGATCTCTTCTTGTAATTCCATCTAAAATAATATTAAATTATGAACAACTTAATTATGCTAAAAATAAAATAATAAAAATATTTTTACTTTTCACTTAAATAAATATATTACCTTTTCTTCAACATAAGTTATAAGTAATATAAACAAGATTATTTAGTTTTTAATATTCTAGCCTATTTCTTATCTTTTCATGTATGCATTTAAAAATATTCAAATTTCTCTCACATCTTGAAGATAAAAATGTTTGTCTACAGAGAAAAATAGCTAAATTTTGCAAAATTGGAGCATTGCCCATCATTCTCCCCATTCACAATTATTTAAATATAATTCAAATAAAGATAACTTTTTCATGCCTTCATAAATATAATCCAAATAAGGATTTCCATCTCCATCAACAATTCTTAGTAACTAAGTAATAGAATCTACAATTTTTGTCATAACAAAACAATCATTACCAAATTTGTTATCGAAAATGATCGCACTTACAACTTTTATCATTGTAGTCCTTACTGACCTATGGATACTAAAGTGCTTGTCCATAACTAAAGCTTATTAATCATGGTTATGGTTATAAATGTTCTTCAAAGTGTAAAAGTAATAGAAAATCAAGTCACATTTGGATTCACGATTTCTTTCCCATCCCTTATTTCTCCTAAGCCAAGATAAGAAAATAATATAGTTATATAGTAACCTTTCAAGGCTGTGGATGAAAGATCAATACATGAGGCATGCTAGCAATATCCTTTAAATGAAGATTCAAATAATGAGCAACTCAAGGAGACCAAAGATTAGTTTCATACTTTTTATATACCAATTTACTAGTGCGATATAAAAAATATTTTTAGGTTTGAATCATTCAACCATTTCAGAAAATACATCACATAATGTCTTTGCATATTTACACCATCTAAGGCATCAACAGATTTCATAAAAGTAATAAATGTATGACAATAAATTAGAGAGTTAAGTAATACCTATAGATAGGATAATAAACTAATAATTTATCAAAATTTAAAAAATAAAATACCTTTAGGACAATAAACTATAAATTTTATCAAAGTTATTTGTCTTTGGTCAACCCATCCATCAGCCATGATTATGCATCCAGCCTTACTTCAATGTTGTCTATATCCTTCAACAAGTAGCTGACACACTTTCTTGCAATCCCTCCAATAATTTAATTCTTAATTCATGATAAGTATGGTGATTGTATTGCATTAAATGGAATGCAAACATAAAAAAACCATCTAGAATTTGTCATCTTAGCTTTGTGCATAATAGACTTTTGAGTGTTGGTTGAGAGTCAAGAGTTATTCTTGAAGCAAAGCAATCTCCAATTTCTACATTAGCCTTCCTTTTTACTTTTTTTCTTAACTAATTGCATATTAATTTAGCAAGTTTGACTTTGATGAAGTTTCTTATCGGTATCACAACTTTGATCATCATATGCCTTATCAAGGTCTTCATTTTACTTCTTTTCCTGGACTTTCTTCAATGATTCGAGCATTTCATGACAAACATCAAAAGGCATTTTTACATCTTGATATTTGTTTAAGTTATCCTACAAGATGTTGCTTCATTCTATTTATACCCCTCCCCCATATTTTGATGCATAATGAAGGCAAGTATACATACATTAGTTGAAAAAAATACTTTTTACGTCGGTTGTTATTTACATTTTGCATTAATTCTGACATCAGCATAGATACAACCAGTATAGAAAATAATAAATTTTACATCGGTTGAAGAATCGATGTAAAATATTTAGCTTTTACATCGGTTATACCACTTAATCGATATAAAAAGTTGATTTTCTAACTCAGTTATAAGATTAATTGATGTAAAAAATCAAAATTTTCACTGGTTAAGTATTACAACCGATGTAAAATGTCAGTTTTTTCGTCAGTTATAAAAACAACCGATGTAGTAAGTAAAAATAAGTAAAAAGAAAATTATGATAGTTTTAAGCACCAGTAATTTTTAAATAAATAAAATAAAATATATAAATCAAATGCAACATAATAACATTATTCTCAGAAGACAAATCCACCTAATTAATTATATTTATAAAATTATCATGCAATATCAAGCAATATTAAGTACATTTTTCTTTTTCTATAATGGAGGAAACTTACCATTAAAAAGCTAATTTTATGGACATAAAAAGAGCCACAATGGCTAGAGGTATGGAATCATCAAAGTTCATCTCAATCACAAACTAAGTTTAGGTTATAGATGTTTAATGCTTCACGAATATTACTTATTAAATGTCCAAGGATGTTTTGACTAAGCAATATAGGAGGTAAGGTTTTCTATGAGAATAAAGAAAGATAATTTTTAACCATTAACTATGTTCTCATGTTTCTTTTAAAGGATGAATGATTTGTCATGACTCATGATAGAAAATAAATTTAGATTAGAAGGTATGGTATTTTTTGACTGCTATGAAATAATATACATATATTTATGCTTGGAAAATGAAATCTATATTGATGTATTTCTTAAACTCTTTGGAGACAATGCAAAATAAGGAAGATCTAATCTTAATATAGATTCAGTGCTTGGGCTACATTTGACTTTCATAATATACTCCACCAGATTAAGCAGTATCTCCAATTTATCATTACTCTACCTAGAGTTAACTAATGGATAATATGCATTATTAAATTTTAGATCATGCTAGGATACATCCGATAGAATCAAATAATTTGTATGATTTCACACCAAATAATAATAATTAAAATAAACTATCAATACACAATAAAATTATTTTCAGTAAAAAAATCCAACAAATAGTCATATTTTTAAAAGCATATAATAATATCAATAATAATAGACACCTGAATATAATATATCTCACATTGTGACTTAGGTTCAAGATTAAAACATTCCTCAATTCCAATAATATGAAAAGTTTCCAAAGAGTAAATATGACTTGCACATTATTTTAGCTAAATTATAAAGCCTATATATTAAAATTAAATTCTAACTCTTAAAATTATAGATTTTTTCTCAATCTATTCCCTCTTTAATGTTTCTATATGATAATAAAATTGAATTTTGTTCTACTCCTTTAATTTATTCTATATGATAATTTTAAAAGTTTATTCTTTTAATTTATTCTAATTATTTAGAAAATAAAATTATACAACTAAACATATTTTATTATTATCTATTTCTATTTTAAAGATATGATTCTATCATTATTTGATAATAATAATATTTTATAAATATTTTGTTTTAATTTATATTTTAAATATGATCCATATATGTTTTAAAATAACTCAACCGTGTTAGTACCACACTACTCAGATTCCTCCAAGTGATTAAAATCCAACCTTTCATCCTTTGCTTTGATGGAATCGATCTGATTTGTTTTAGCATGAACATGATTACCTAAAAAAAATTTATTATATAATTCACATTGATCTAATAACCATCTAGCCAAAGTTGATACAAAGCCTACCCTGTGGCCCATTCTTAATACATAAAAAATTACCAGATAATAATTTTAAGAAATCTAAAATTTTTCTATGTGATACAAAATGTTGATTCCATTTTAAAATTTACACCAAAAACCATCAACTAAATATTTTAATACTAGTCATGATTAATGATTCTTTAGGTTATTTTTACCAAATAAGACAAATATAAAATGGATTCAACCAACCTTCAAACTTTCAGTATATCTAATGGCATCTTTTTATCCTCAAGTCAATTTTGGAAGTCATATTAATCATCAATTGCTTAACAATCATACAAATCCAATCTAAAAGGATGTTCCTCCATGCTACAACTTTAAATTCAAAACACTTAATTTCTTATAGAGATGAAAAATACAAAATTATAAAATAAATTTCAAAATTTATTTCAGTTGAATAACAACCAGGAACACCATTAGATTGATGATGCACAATTCACAAAAGTGAAAAACCAGCTTAACTATGTAACATGCTTTGAGCCCTGTTTAGAAACCACAAAATGCTGGAGCTTATAGATTCTTAAGTCTATTACAAACGAAGTTATTACAACACACATCATATACACCTACCTTAGCATTCCCCAAACTTCCAACCCCCTTGAAAAAAGTACATACAAATAAACAAACACTATTTAAAATCTTTATACACAAACAAGATATAACTAGATATAGTTATGGATTCTTCAATTACAATCTATGAATAAAAAAGAAAGAAAAAATTAGGATAGAATAGGAAAAAATCATTGAAAATTAAATGAACATTCAAAAAAAGATAGCTTGGGTTATCCAAATATCTTCGCACCTCAAAGACACTTCATTCAATTTTTTTGGGCCTCTTTAAATAACTTCATCATCTAGTTTTGTTACCTACTGTTGCAACTGTAATTCCGACGAGACGACGAACTTGCTAAAATTTTAAAATGGAATTTATTTGGTAATGTGGAGTCGCCACCAAATTTTTACTTAAGGGAAAATACTTGGAAAAACCCTGACTCGAGGAAGAGATTTAGTTCGAGCCTACACAAGTAGGAAGGTGTCGCACTCCCACTCGCTCGTTCAAGAACAAGCACTTTAAATTGAGTGTGTGATTATTTGAAAATAGTTTGATCCCTTAATTAATGTGAAAATAAATAGGTTGATGGAGGTTAGCCAGACAGGACTTGATCTTGCTCCTACGTATTCCCCACTACAATGGGAAACTCAAGGCTTACGTAGTTCTGGCTTGATTTGAAGGCTTGACCTTCAAAATGTGTTTGAATTTAAAGGTGAATATGTTGTTGCTTTTTTTTGAAACATCTTAAGTACCCTTCCTAATCCACATATGCATAGGATCCAAGACAACTACGGCTGCACTTGAACACATATGAATCTCAAAACAGCGAACAACAAAGAAAGCTACCAGTTCGTGCTTAGAGCTCGTCGCGTGAGATTAAGGAATGCAAAAATGAAATGTTTATTTAGTTTGAAAAAGAGGAGGAAAATCCCAATCCGCATATGCACAGGGTCCAAGAAAACTATCGCTTGACTCCATATGAATCTTCTAAACAACAATACAAAAAAGCTAGTTCATTAGAGCTTGCCGTCGTGAGATTAAGGAATGCAAAATGAGTCTTTATTTGTTTGAAAAATAGGAGGGCAATCCCAATCCACATATGCACAGGGCCCAAGACAACTACGGCTGCACTTGGACCCAAACGAATCTCAAAATAGCGAACAACAGAAAAAGCTACCAGTTTGTGCTTAGAGCTCGTCGTGTGAGATTAAGGAATGCAAAATGAGTCTTTATTTGTTTGAAAAAGAGGAGGGAAATCCCAATCTACATATGCACAGGGCCTAAGACAACTACGGCTGCACTTGGACCCATACGAATCTCTAAACAGTGAACAACAGAAAAAGCTACTAGTTCGTGTTTAGAGCTCGTCGCGTGAGATTAAGGAATGCGAAACGAGTTTTTATTAAGTTTTCTATTTTAGGCGGCGAAAGTTATTAAGCTTGATTGTAACTATTGGGAGTGCAAGGGCTCAACCGTAATTATTGGAGAGGCAGGGGCTTAAGTGTAATTTTGGGAAGTTTAGGGGCCAAATTGTAATTTTGGGAAGTTGAGGGGCTTAATTGCAAGCTTGAGAAATGCAGGGGCCAAATGGTAATTTTGGAAAAGTGTAGGGACCTAATGATAATTTTAGAAAGTCTAGGGGTCTAAGAGTAATAATAGGAAGTTCAAGGGGCCCAGTTGTAATTTTAAGGAGTGGAGGGGCTTAATTGTAAATTTGAAGAGTATTAAGGGCCCAATTGTGATTTTGGGAAATTGAAGGGCTTAAATGCAATTTCAGGGACTTGAAGGGCAACTCAGGAGGTTTGTTTGAATCTTGGTGGGCCCTGGGCTTGATGAGCCTTATCGTTTTCTACATGCGCTTCTACATCCTTGGCCGCTCGTGTGTGGGTGTCAAGGCTTACTCCTCCTTGCACCTTTCGGGATTTGGGTTGAGTGTGCAAATGTCATGGCTGCTCTCCTGGTCATGGCGACTTACGACGACGCCAAGGGGGTGGCATGCGGTGGCTGGATTGTGAAAGTGAAGAGGGAATCAAAGGCCACGTGCATGGGTTCGGGATTGGTAGCGGCGCCTGTGGGTTGCTACAATGGGTCCAAATTCTATGCTTATATGAACCTCATATTGGAAGAGAGTGCTCTCTGTTGATCGGGGAACACTTCTCATCGGGATATTTCTTTGCAAAAGGTGTATAACTAACACCTAAAGATCAGAGAAACCAACAGCAAGCGAACCCATGCAAGTATGCTCTTCTTCTATGCAGATTTAAGCGTGTAACTTTCTCCAATTTCTTTTGTGCCTTATCCTGTCCTACTCGTTTACAAGGGATATATGAGGCTTTTGACTTGGCCCCCTGGTCACGCGTGTATAGGAACGAGCCCCGCCAATCCGAGTATGCCCCCCTATGATGCCCAGTAGCGATTCAGGTTTCTCATTCTGATCATCTGTGACTTTAGAATGAACGTGTGCGGAGCTCGTATCTTCCTCTTGTGAATGGTGAGCGCTTGCACCATGCATCCTTTTCGGTGATGTCATGTGTGGTCCACGTTACTCCTATGGCCATGGTATATACATGCTGCACTTTTCTACCCGAGACTTCCCTAGCAGTCATAGCATGTCCCTTCATCCTCATCGTCAATATTTGATTCGCCACGTCCCACCGCTGCTTCCTCTTCCGTCCCATGCAGCGCCTTCTCATTGGCTTTTGACAAAGTCCGGTATGTGCAATGATGCACTAGTTTTCATTCCATCCAGTTTAGCCTCACAAACCTGAGCAAGCTCTCGACCCTATAACACCCCCCCAAAGCCATTTTTCCTCCGTCCAGTTGGCCCGTGTAGGTAGTCGTTCTTGATTCTTCATTAGCACAGTCCTCACGCCACTTTGTCGGGTGTCGTGATGCTCCTTGCTACTGACGTTCATGGGACAATCTTATCGGAGGGCAGGGATAACTGGCGATCAGCTTCTTTCTCCCTATCGGTCCTTGGCGTTTTTTTTACTTTTCTCGCAGTGCTCATCGTGACTTAGTCGAATCTGATGTCACCCTGTATATCCTCTGTATTCCTGTTATCCGCGTTTCTTGACGCTGCCTCTCTTGCGTATTCGCGCCTGGAATGGGTGGTAGTCTTTTCGGGGAGTGCGGTCGTCGGATGCATGCTGGACCTCTCGAGCGCTAGCCTCCCCTCGCATGGAATCGACATTCTTCTCATTCTGGTTAGTGTCTACATACTGGTCTGGAGGTTCTACCACGACTCCATGTTGGTATCCGATCTATGAGCTTTGCCTACTCTATACAGTTCGTCCGCTCTACCCTCCCCGCATGTAGAAGATCAACTCATCCGATCACCTATTTGTTTACCCCCTCCATCTGTGAGACGCTATGAAGGCTCCCTAGTTTGAATCAAAACAGAGCTCCGATGCAGAGCCGAACAGATATACTTCTACAAATTCTAAGATCGCGATCAGAGGCTAGCATTCAAATCAACTCGTTCCACCTCTATCCACTACCTTTGTTTCTTACTCGATTATGAATTTACGCAGCGATGCCGATCATCTTGCTCAGTGAGCAGTGTTACTAATGAATCCAATGATCGTTATACCTATTTATTCATGCATTCTTTTGGCTATTGCTAAAGCAACGAACAAATCTATACTATAGCTGAGTGATTTATGCTTATTTAGGCATAGTCTTAGCAAACAAACAAAGGGGAGGTGCACCAATTTCAATAGCACAAATTGGGAGGACTAGAAGGGATCGAGCACTAACCTCAGTGAGCAGTGTTACCAATGTGGCTTCGGACACTTCAAATGCGGCGTAGAGCAGCTAGATCTTGCCGCCACAAAGGATCCGGTTGGTGATGACGAGGGCGGTCCTTGCGTGGTGGAGGTCAAATCTCAATCTCCAGTCTTTGGCGTCAATGGAATTGGACACGCGATCGGAAGAAAGCACCTAGAAGATTCTCGAGCAGCTCTCTTTGCTCAGAGATTTTTTACCTCTTTCCCCTGAAACCTCGAAAAGAATGCCCAACCTTCTCTTTGCCCCAGGGGCCCTATTTATATTTATAATCCAGCCTCTCTTTCTTTAAGGCCTCCGCCTTTTTAATTTTTGACCCCTGTCCACTTCATTTATTATACATTTCCTTATCTATCCATTTTATTTATATTGTTTATTTATTTTGTTTTTTCTTTATTTTTTATTTATTTATTATACATACATATATATATTTTATATTTATATATTTTTGTTATTATTTTTCTTTTTTATCTTTTTTCTTTTTTCTTTTTCTTTTTTTTTTGCTATATTTTATGCTTGTTTTTTATTTTTTTCTATTTATTTTTTAGATTTTTTTCATTTTAATTCACTAATTTTCAGACTTTGCTTTTATTTTTATTTTTCTAATTATTTATTTCCTTTCCTCCCCTTTTCCATGTTATTATTTTAACTATTATTTTCAAATTTCCTTCACTTTTTCGATTTTTCCATTTTACATCCCTTATGATTTCTTTTATCTTTTTGTTTATTATTTTCTTGATTCCCCCTTTTTTTTTATTTATTTATTATGTTATTTAGTGTAGGTTTTTTGGTTAATTTTAATCATTAATTTAAAAATGGGAATTTCGGACATAATTAGGTGTTTACACCCACAAATTGTGGCAATTGAAAGAGATTTAATAAATTTATCTTCTACAAATAATTATAAAAAAGTCAATTAAAAAGGTTGCATATTAGTACCCATCTCAAGACAAGTTGATTGAAAAAAAGATAAGGTCTCCTATTGCTCCTTTGCATACTTGATTCAAATGGAAGTACCCATCAATCTGTACCTCAAGTGGAGCTGCAACTACATTGATAAATTGGGTCACAACATTGTTTGATAATTAACATTGATCTATGGCAAGTCCTCTAGAAGATGAGAAAAGCATGGGTGTGGTAGAGCCCACGAAGAATGATGTGGAAGAGTTTGTTACACTACGTAGGTTATTAGACGCATCCCTCAGTATCAATCATGTGCATTGCTTGAAATCAATTCTGGTTGTTAAGGAGGAGGAATTTGCTAGACCCAAAGCTAGACTCGTAGCTAGATTAGTACTTGGACCCAGGAGACTTGTATAAGCCTTTTGCCTAAGTTACCTCAAAACACTTTGTTTCTTGTTCTATAAGTTACTCAAAACTGAAGAGCCTTCAACATCTCAGGATATGTTTAAATAAACCTCTTCTTCAATGCCTCAGTACTGGAAACTATATAATTACTGCAATAAACTACTCTCTAACCTAAGTATTTAAAAAAATAACATTCTCTACTTTGTGTAATATCAAGTCTTAAGTCATTATCAAAGTACCTTTTACTTAAATACAAGACTGAAAATATGATACTATGAATACAAATAACACCTTCTAATACCAATTGTGATATTACATTCAGAGTTTTGTGATATTTATGTTATACAAACAACAACTTCAAATATCATACGTCAAAGCAAACTTTGTTAATCTACTGTGAACACTGAATTATGTCCGAGGATAAATTTAAAATCCAAAATAAATTATTCTTCTTTTTTATTTTAAAATTGAAAAAAAAAATGATAAAAAAATAAATAAAGACAACAATAAATATAATAAAAATAATAAAAAAAAACTGAAAAAATTGAAAAAAAAAACAAACAAGAAAATGAAAATTTGGTTAGGATTTAGGTGAGAAGTAGTTGAATAAAAATAAGTAAAAAAAGAATTAAAAAAAATTTAATTTAAAAAAAATAAAAGAAAAAAAAGAAAAGGAGAAGAAAAGATTGGTAGTGAGGTTAGTTAATATAATAAAAATTGAAAAAGAAAAAAAAGAATTAGTTAAGTAAAAAGAAAAAAAGGAAAAAAAAAAGAAAGAAAAGAAAAAAGAATAAAAACTAAAAAAAATAGAAAACATAAAAAATAATAAAAACAGAAAATTGAGTAAAGAAAAAAGAGGTGGGGAGGGGTAAATAAAAGGAAAATGTGATTAAGTAAGAAAGTGGGGACCAGTAAAGTTAGTTAGAAGGTTCAAATCGTTGCCTATAAATAGTGAAAAAGGGAGATTTGGCGAGGACTTTTCTTTTTGGCTGAGGGGATCTTGAGGAGGAGCAGATCCAGTTTTCAAAGGAGTGCTCTAAACCCTCTCAACTTGTTGGACTCTTCCCGGCTCTCCCGGTTAATCGAAGTTGATTCCATTACTACTTGAAGAAGAAGAAGCATTGGTGTTTTCAAGTGGATTCATCATAAGCCTGTGTTCACTTCACCATAGAAGGAAAAGACCTCTGTGCTCTTTGTTTCTACGTTAACCAAGTGAGATTTCTCACATTCGATTCCTTCTCAATTGAGTTGCTGTGCTCCATTTCATTGATTCGTTTATGAGAAGGAGCCTTGAAAGAAATCAAGAACTGAAATATATCTGCCATGTGTTGTTGGATTGAATGATCGATTCAAATTTATTCCATTGTTCTTTGATAAGTTGTTCACACGCATCTAGTTGTGTACAATTGTTGTAGCATGATCAAATAGGAAGCTGATTACATCTTTTTACAAACGAAAGCTTGAATCGAAATAATTCTAAAATGTACAGTTGGATTCTCACAGTTTCACTAATACTTGGCCAAATCAATCTGTATAATCAGATACCAAGGCTGCTGGAATGGTACTTGTAGTCTCACGGCTTAATCTAGAAATATTCAGCCAAGATTTGTATGTAACTGGTTGCTTGACTTAGGCTACCAAATTCTGTTATAGTCCATTTGGCCTGATCTGAAATTCGTTGTTGAATGACAGGCAGTCTAGGCTAGGCAGAGTCTGATTTCCTTATCATCATAATCTAAATCTTCATCTAATTGCTGAAATATGTTCTTATACTTGAAGCCTATGCACAGTAGACTTGTGAGAGTAACTATAAGTCAAGACCAGCGGCCCGTGGCTAAATCTGGTATGATCGTCCTTGGTTTATGACTAATGAGGCAGTATTGATAGTCACCTATAATTAAGGAGGCTGATGCAAAACCTAACAATCCAAGCTTCCAGTGTAAGTCTAGTGAAGAGGCTTTAATCAATTTGATTTATTTAGTCTACCAAGAACACTAGGGACAGCAGACTGGGAGCCTTGAAATAGGAGAGGCTTCTCCCTGCACGCTTCCATTGTTGAGAAACCAAGTTGAAGTATAGATTTTGGCCTACAATATACATTTGGCAGCTTTCTATGTCTTTGATCTAGGGGCTTGAGCTCGTGATCCAATTCTAATTTGCAAGAGATTTATAGAGGCTTGCCATTATTCTAGCTTGAGACTGAATGTGAAGTCTAATCCTAGTCTTCAGAACCATAGTTTAATGGTGCAGCGATAGTACATGTTGATGCTGAGGGGAGCCTTTAAGGTCTCTACATGGTAACAGTAGAAGGGTGATCATTATTAAGTTAAGATTTTAGAAACCATTTTGCTAGGCTTCTGTCTAGGTCAAAGAGAATAAGTTTGTCTCGTTGTTAGACTGAGCCCCTGGTAGCACCCTGAACAGCATTAGGAGCTCCTTATTGCTTTACAATTGTCTCAAATCAAGAGTCAAGAGCCACACACCAGTAGAGGTAACCACAAGCCATGTAGAATGAATCCTTAGTTGTTCAGTAGGAAAAACATATATGAGATTGACTTGGTGAGCCAACTTGCCTATAATGCTGACAGCTTTTACCAGCAGCGTAAAGAGCCATGTTCAGACCCTGCGATTTTTCTCCCACTGTATCTGTCTTCATTTAGAACGTCCTCAATCTCTGAGTCAGTTTGCTTTGATATCAAGCCAGGCACATAACGCTCTTCCATGGTCCAGGGCGTCTTCCGTGACTTGCAAAGCTGTCACCCAAGGATATTTTGACGTCCAGTGTCAGTGGTTCTTACCTTCATGCCTAGTTCAATGAAATCCTCCCAGCCTTTTGTTTTAGTTCAATTAATTCTCAGGATTGTTTTGGCCTAAATAGAGACCCAGCTCAGTGGTTATTTGATCTCACTTCACCCCTAAATTCCAGTTTCGACCCATGCACGTCGACAATTCATGCAAAAAAAGGTGAGTTTAAATAAACATGGGGCCCACCGATATTTGTTTAAATGAGAGACGTAGTGCAACCCCATGCATAGATAAATTACTAATGTCAACAAAAGTCACAAATGGGGTAGCTTAAGTGGTTGAGCACACAACCTGTACCCCGAGACTTGGGTTCGAGACTCATCAGTTCGAAACTCATCATGTGCGCTTTTGTTAATTTAATTTTTATTACTAAACTACTATTGTTCAATATTGTTCAACTGGCTAAATAAATGTGCCTGTAGGTTAATTCCCCGGACAATTTCTAAATAGCTTTGTTAATTTAATTTTCATTACTAAACTACTATTGTTCAACTGGCTAAATAGTGCGCTTTTGTTAATTTAATTTTCATTACTAAACTACTATTGTTCAACTGGTTAACTGTAGGTTAATTTTCCCCGGACAAATTTTAAATAATTTAACACTTCAGTAATTAACTCTTAATTATTATTTTTGATCAAACCTAATTCTTTTAACTTTGAAACAAAAATCTAATTTTCTTTAATTTGGGTCAAATCCAATTCTTTTTTTTAATCATTTTCTTTAATTTTGGGGTCAAGCCCAATTCTTTTAATCTTGATCCAATTTTCCTTAACTTAGGTCAAACCTACTTCTTTTCTTTAATTCTAAATCATTTTCCTTTTATTTTGGGCCAAGCCCAATTATTTTAATTTTAAAATTAAAGTTAAATTTTACTTAATTCTGGTCAAGCCTAATTCTTTTCTTTAATCAATTCTTTTGGGTTAAGCCCAATCTTTTTTTTTTCTTCCTTTTCTTGAGATCAAATTCAATTTTTTTATATGGGTCAAGTCCAAGCCCCTCTTTTCACCTAAACTCAATTCCTTTCTTTCATTTTCTTTTAATTTGGGCCAAGCCCAATTTTGTTCTCTAACTATAAAATGAAGTCCAATTTTTTTTTTATTTCAAATCACTGTTTTTACTAACTTTGTAAAAAAAATCTGTTTCCAAAATGTCTGTTTTAACTTTCTAAAATTTGTGCAACGGATTCTAATGCGAATAGGCAGCCTTCTCTGCTGTTCTGTGTTTTAATTCGTGTGAATCCATACGCGGCATACAACGGTTTGGAGTTCGTAAGCACATAACTTTAGAAAATCACTATTGGCTAACTTTGTACAAAACGTCTATTTCAATTTTCTAAAATTTGTGCAATGGATTCTAATGTGAACAGGAAGCCTTTTCTGTTGTTCCATTTTTTTTATTTGTTTAAATCCATACGCGGCTTACGAAGGTTTGGATTTCACAAGTACATAATTTTAGAAAATCACTGTTTGCTAACTCTGTAAAAAACGTTTGTTTCCAAAATGTCTTTTTTAATTTTCTAAAATTTGTGCAACGGATTCTAATGCGAATAGGCAGCCTTGTCTGCTGTTTCGTGTTTTAATTCATGCAAATTCATATGCGGCTTACGACGATTTGGATTTCGCAAGCACATAGTTTTAGAAAATTATTGTTTACTAATTCCCTTAAAAACGTCTGTTTCAAGAATACTTATTTTGATCTTCTAATAAATTTGTGTAACGGATTATAATACGAACAGGTAGCTTTCTCTGCGGTTTCGTGTTTTAATTTGCGCAAACTCACTCAAGGCTTACGATGGTTTGAGTTATCCAAGCATGTAATTTTAATTTATTCAAAAATTCATTTTTTCCCTGACATCACCCCTCTACTTCTTCAAGAGATCAAGTCTCTTAAAACCAGAACTACGTAGCCTTGAATTTTCCATTGCACCAGGGAATACGTAGGAGCAGGATCAAGTCCTGTCAGGCTATTTTCATACAAACCTATTTATTTTTATTCTATTAAGGGATCAAACAGTTTTCAAATAAATCATACACTCAATTTAAGGGTACTGTTCTTTGGAGCAGGCGAGTAGGGTGCCTAACACCTTCCATATTCGTAACCTACTCCCGAACCTAGTGTTTCATCCTCAAGTTATGGTTTTTTCCAAATATTTTCCCTTAAAATAAAATTTGTTGGTGGCTCCACAATCCATAAATTTTTTTTTTTCAAATGTTTAGCGAGTTCGTCGTCTCGTTGTAATTACGGTTACGACATCTACCATGTCTAGAATTTTAATTATTTCACCCTAAAATTTTCTAGAATTAATCTATCCTAAATGTGTAGTAAACAAATTAAAAATGGATCATGGAAAAAACCAACTATAGCATGAAAATAAATACTAAATACATGTAATAGAGTATAATGAAAATAACCAAGGAATTTAATATATGGACCCATTGAGGGCTGTGTGGATCTTAGAGAGAAACAACAAGTTGTATCCTCGTGATTGCAATTCTTAGATGCAAAGTATACAACACATTGTATTCAAGGAAGACTAGAGAATGTTAAGGTGTGGCAAATGACTGAGGACACAATAGAGTGAGGGCTTGGCAAGGAAACCCAAGTCAAAAGTGGGGACGACAATGGCACCATGCAGAGTGTGTATTCCACCTATGAAGAAGAAGCTAAAGATGCACAAACAAAACATCCAATATTTGATGAACAAGGCTTCCAAGTAGTGCACAGAGTTCTTCCTTATTGCCTAACCATCTACCTTAACAAAGATAACAAGAATCGTTTCATGGTTGTGCTTACACACAACAGAGGCCTCACCAGAGCGAGGAGCGTCCTTGCCATTCACGACTTTGGGTATGTTTTAAGTGATGGGTTAAAGTTGAGAAAGGATAAGCTATCAAAATAATCAATAAGGATGGAATTTTCATTGGAGAAGAACTCAAAGATTTTGATCTTTGAAAGCAAAGAAGAATTTTTGAAACATTTGGAAGATTTAAGGGAATTTGGTGAAGGAGACATGGTAGTTCTAGGGTTTGGTTTCGATCCAGGGAAGGAATATAGATGTAACAGTAAAAGGAGGCCAATTTCTAAGTCGGTTGCTTAGTTAGTTGATATAATTTGTATTTTTAACATCGGTTGGTAGTTTAACCGATTCAAATCTATTTTTTATATTGGTTAACTAACAATCGAGGTAGAAATTGATTCATAAATTTCAAAAAATCCACCATTAATTTTTACATTGGTTACATAAAAATAGATTTAAAAATTAGATATAAAATCATTATTTTGTACTAATGATACTTATTTTCTCTCTTTTCTATATGCAAAATGTTACCATGCAATATTAGTTTTCCCACGACATATAGAAGAAGATACTTTTGCAAAACTATTTTCTTCAATTGATTATGTGTCATCGGTGTTACTTAAGCATTGTCTTTAGAAAGATCAATGTTTCTTTATTCCTACAAATAAAACATAACAAGCATTGGGAAATATTATAAAAAATTTGTAACATATAAACAACCTATCAAATTTTAACTTTATATTTCCTAATCATTGTTATTGATACATTAAGTTCATCAATGTGACACATTTACTTAAAATGAATCAAATATCTATATTGATTAAAATTAAAAATATTCATACCCAACATTGGTGGAAAAAAGACTTTTTATATCGATTAAAATGGACTTTCTGCATCAATTTTTTAAGTGGTATAGAAATCAGCACTACAAAAAATTGAACTTCATACATCGAGTAAACAACTAATATAAAAAGTATCCTTCTACATTAGTTGTGACCATAACCGATGTAGGAAGTTTACATTTCTATATCAGTTGATGTCATAACCAATGTAGAAATTCTAACTTTTTACATTGGTTAATACCACAACTGATGTAGAAAGAACTTTTTACATCAATTATTGTCACAACTAACGTAGAAAGTAGGATTTTTTTTAAAAGAATAAGTTTTGAATGTTACAATCCAAAAATCAAAACCTATATAAAAACTTCATACATATATATATATATATATATATATATATATATATATATATATATATATATATAAATATATATCTAAGCATCCAAATTCCGTAATTATAGTTCAAAAAAGATAAAAAAGTCCAATGTCTAACTACATCTACTTTTCTACATATCTAAGTTACATATTGGCTACCTCCATCAAATATTTAGTCCATCGGCTTCGAATATCATTGAATCTCTGCATAATTCAATCTAAGAAAATATATATAATCTTACTAAGATCTGAAGACTGGAATTACATGTGCTTATGAATCAGCAATACTTGCAGAGATAATGTTAAGCTCATAACATAGTATCCACACTTCATGCCTCCAAATTGTCTTTGGAACTATAAAAAATTGGAAAAATAATTAGTACATTATATAAGAAAGAAATTAAACAAATAAGTTTTTACATTAAAGTACTTATATGTGGAACAATCCATGTAGAATTTTTAAGAACTACTAAATGTTTGACCTTCAGTAGATATCAAGCATTTATTTATCTATAATATATATAAAATAATTAATTAGGAGATATCTTTATTGTATAATTGTAAACATCCTATTATGTCTGAGGCCTGTTAATAAAGATTAATTAGAAAGTAAACTCAATTTAAATTATTTTGGTAAAAGTAGATTGAATAATAAAAAACAAAAATAAAAATAAATAAAGGAAAAGATTAAATTAAAACCAATTAGAAATCAAGGAAAAAAGAGTAAATAAGAATAAAAGCCAGATGAAATAAAAATATGATAAATAATAAGTAAAAATAAAAAATAAAAATTACAAAAAGTAAGTAAAAGAAAAGTGAAAATAAATAGAATTAGAAAATTAAAACAAAATAATAAACACAAAAATAAGGAAAAAAAATTGAAAATAAAAACAGAAAAAAGTAAAATCTGAAAAGATAAATAAATAAATTTAAAATAGTAAAAGAAAAATAAAAAAATAAAAAAGTTAATTAATAGAAATGATAAAATAGAAATAAACAAAAATTGAGGAAATAAGTAAGTAATAAAGAACAAAAAATAGAAATTGAAAAAATAATAAAAATAGAAAGATTAAAAATGAAAATAGAAACTTAAAAATTAAAAGTAATTAATAAACAAAGATAAAGATTAAAGAAAAAATAACAGAAACAAAAAAAAGAGAAAAAATTAAAAAGCAAAAAACAAAAACAGAAGTTGGGGAGAATAACAGAAAACAATTTTTAAAGAAAAGAGAGGAAACAGAAAAGTGGGGGCTCTCTCTCTCGCTGGCTTGGGGGGACCTCTCTGGAAAAAGGGACGAAAGGTGAGGGAAGATTTTTTGGAAGACTTTCTCCCTGAGTATCAAAGAGGAGACCTAGGAAGCTCTCAAGAAGGATTCGTGGCTCGTCAAGATCACCAGGTATGATCTGGAACACCACAATTATGCATAATGGTAGGGTTCTTAGTTAGAATCATGATTCATGCTCCTCTGCATGCATTTTGTTAGCATTGATCCATGTATCTTATATATAACATTAGCATTTGAGAACATTTCGGTCGAGCATGCGATCCAATTCTTGGCCTCTCTAACACTTTGACTGAGCACAGGTGGGGTTATTGATCATGGCCTAATTGAATCACCATAAGAATAGCTCGGTATTTTTTCTCCAATGGGGGTGATTCTAAAATTGAAATAAATCATGCTCAAGTTGGGTGAGAATCCGGATTTCAAGATCATTAGTCAGTGAGAATGAGGCCTATGGTTCTGGAAAAACTAAAGATGATATGGAACAACGGTCCACCACAGGAGGACGGTATTCAACGTATGCATGGGCATATGCTTTGATGTTTGTTCATGATGGGAAGGTTTGTAGAGGACTTCATATGGTCTCGTACTTATGGCGTTCTAAGCATGCAAAGTTTGGCATCAGAGCGAGGACTCTCCCACGATGCAGATTTGAATGTTCAAGTGTCGTGTTACCTCCCGCCCTGATCCTTGCATGGTGAAAGGTGCCCTCGTTTGTGTTCGTCAGTATACACGATGGAGGCATAAAATCGGATGACTAATAAGTAGCCGATTCCTAGGCTTCTTAGGGTATGCGAACTGATTTAAGCATTAGAGGAAGATGTGATACATTATTACTCCTCATGAGACGCACGATTCTGTACCCTTTAGTTGCACAAAGGTCATGCAGAGATGAGCTTGCTTGCCCAGCCCCTCCATGTACCAAGATTCTCACCTCTGCCTCCAGGTATTCTTCGTCGCTTTGGGAAAACGAGCAATGCATGCACTTCCACTGCTCTGGAGCATACCGTTATAGACAGTACAGCATCATTGATTGATGCATACCATGGTCACCATCAACAAAATCAGGCGTTGATTCTGGATAAAGGCCAATGCTGTGTAGTTCCAGCAATGGTCCATCCTTCAACGTTCATGAGTTGCAAGCATAAGTTCCCCATGCAGTTGGCAAAGAGCTTGGTGTTTTGCATGGAGTCGTATCTGTATGTAGGAAGGGATAGCAATCACATCATTGGATGTATGGTCAGCCATGTTAGGTGTCTTCTCCCTGTGAAGTAGCTTGTAACCAAGCTACAACACCATTGTCAACTCAACTTCATGTGAAGTAGCTCCATGCACACGCCTTGCAAATTTTGACTTATATTGATAGTAAAGGAAGGGCATGCGAGAGCCATGCAGGTGTTGACTCACAACAAGCAAGCAAGGGAGACCATGCTACTACTCCTCGAAGACGCCACATATTTTTGGCAACCTCTAGGAGATTGGAGCCGAGAAAGAAAATCACCTTGACAGGCAAGGGAGATGACCTGGTATCAATGAAGCAGTGCATGGAGTACCATGATGGTGAGGTTGAATACGAACGAAAACGCAGTAGGTGTGCTGATCATGTATAGAGTTAATGGCCATTGTTATGTTGCCTCCCTCTAAGCCATTCCGCGCGTGAGAATGAAGACCATCAAGGGTTTGTCACAAAAAATAAAAGCAGCGACAATCTGGTCAATGGGAAGAAAAGAGGAGATCCCATGCAATGGTGGTGAATGATGGCCTTCGCAACAAAAGATAGAAAACGGGTCTAGGAGTCCTCGTATGAAATAAGCCAAGCACTTGCAGTCATGTTCCCTAATGATCATGCTGCATGACAATGGGCCATGCTGACCGGCTCAAGATCCAAACTGCTCCCAAGGCCGTAGAAGAGGCAACAAAGCACATAGAGAAACTAGGTCGATACAGGGCTGGGTATACTGGTTCATACCTGCTTTGGAGTTGTCGACCAAGATATCTTAAAATAAAGAGAGGGCCCTATTATACCCCGAGAAAGTTTCAAGAATTGCATGCATAACAAAGGGCCAAGGCAGCACATGGTAACATCGAATCAATAATGCTCTTCATGGAGATGTGGAACAAGTGAGAGAGAACCCCAAGTCACAAACCTAAGCGAATGAATTATGAATGAAATGAATCCAGTGGGTCTCAAATGTTATGCCAAGCCTATATCTGATAAGTTAGGAGGTCTTGTTGCACATGCCAGGTTAGCTTCAAAGGGAATCATTTGGCCTGTTCAAAGGCGGTGGAACCATTCATGCAAATGGAAACCCCATGCACGTCCAGAGACAAATCGTATCGGGTTTAATTAAGAGGTAGGGAATCAAATCATAATGGGCGGCATGGCCCAAGTGGTTGATGCCGCGTACGCAATCCCTGTGCCACTAGTTGACCCCCACATCCCACATTCTCGGGTTACTTTATCTGCGGAACGCTTTTTAGGCTATTGCAGGGTTGTTGCCCTCCTGCACTTAATTGGTTTTTTATTACACTAACAAACCAAATAAACACTCTTTGGGCTATTGCAGGGTTGTTTCCCTCTTGCACTTAATTGGGTTTTTTTATTACACTAACAATCCAAATAAGTCAGGTCAAGAAAATTTCAATACCAGGCCATTTATTTTGGATCAAATTTTAAATCAAGTTGATTTTTTTTTCTTTCCAATAAAAATAAAATTCTTTTTTTCCAAATCAAGTTTGATTCTTTTTTTTTCTCTCTCTTTTCAAATAAAATTAAATTTTTTTAATCAAGTTAATTCCCTATTTAAATAAAAAAATAAATTCCTTTTTTCAAATCAAGTTTATGTTATTCCATTTTAATTCGGGTCTTCAAAATTCAAATTGAGTTCCTTTTAGTCAAGTCTAATTCTCTAAATCAAATTCGTTTCAAATTAAGTTCGAGTCAAATTCAACTCCTTTTCTTCAAAAATAAATCAAGTTCAAATCTTTTACTTTAAATTCTAAAACTTCAAATCAAGTCCATTTTCAATCGAGTTTATTCTAGTCAGATCAAACTCATTTTAGTTCAAAGCGAATTCAAGTCAAGCTCTCTTTTTCAAACTCAAGTCAAGTTCATCTTAGTCAAATCAAGTTCAATTTCCAAATTTCGAAATCAAGTTCATTTTTAATCAAGTTTCATTCCCTCCAAATTTCAAGTCGAATCCATTTTAAATCAAATTTATCTTTCAACCCAAACCCCTTATTGTTTTCCAAGTAAATTCTTTTTGGGAATCATAAGTCTCATGCAATGAGCTCTAAATGGGAAACTGGCCATTTCACTGTTGTTCGATATTTAGAGATTCATATAGGCCCTAATAAGAAATTACTGCTTCAACTGCGTAGTTATTAATTCAAAAAAGTTCCTCCTAAATAATAACTTTCAAAAATACTTTGGGAATCACAAGTCTCATGCAATAGAGCTAAATGAAAACTCGACGATTTATCATTGCTTCATATTTAGATTCATATAGGTCCCAATGCGCCTTAGTCGCTTCTTGACTCAGGCCCATGTGCGACTAAAAGCTCCTCTTAAACACTAAAATCTTTTCAAAATATATTCTCTTCAATTTTACTCAAGGTCAAGCCTCACAAACCAAAACTACGTAAGCCTGGAGTTTCCATTGCACCAAAGGGGAATACTGCATGAGCAGATCAAGTCTTATCAGTTATCTTCAACTGAATCTATTTATTTTCACCCAAATCTAAAGGATCAAACAGCTTCTAAAAGCTAACTATAATACACTCAGTTTAAGGGTACCATTCTTCTAACTAAGAGAGCGGGTGCCTAACACACCTTTCCCTTTACCTCGGTGAATCATCCCCCTGAATCCCAAATCTTCTTCCTCGAGTTAGGGTTTTTCCCAAACTTTTTTTATTTGATAAAATTTAGTGGCGACTCACAACCAAAATGACTTCTTTTTTTTTTTTAAAATATATTAGCTGGTGTTCTTCACATGCCTCATAGCTTCTATTATTTACATGCCAATAATGAAATACCATAGACCAAATAATATAAACTTACAAATCAATGTGCTCGTTAATTTCTTTCTTTGGTTTAGTCTATGTAAAGTATATAAGGACAACCACATTCTGAGTAGGACAAATTGTAACATCCATAATTTTCATAATGAACCTTCTAGGCTATAAATATCCTCTAGTAAGAAATAAAACAGAAATAAAAACAAAAGCCAGCGAAATTAGAAAATTTTTAGCCAATCATAAAAGAGCTCAGCTGCTAAAATAACACAAAATGAATGCGGAAGCGAAAACCAAAAAAAAATATTTAAAAGCAATTCTTAGGGACTACAATCTACTACTGTAATGAAGTTGGTTAAAAAGTGATAAAAAAATAATAGAAATAAAGAGAGGATGAAAAAGCCATCAAAAAACTCGAAAAGATGTCCAAAATGCTCTTAGAAAGCTTTGTCTTCCATAAGGGCTAAATTGTTCCTAGAAAAATGGAAAATGATATAAGAATAATTCGGGAAGGAATCAATATGTGTTAGAAACATCAGAGGAACAATTTGTGAACCTGTCGGGAAATTCTTAGAAAAATTATCAAAAGGCAATTGGAAGGCTAGTAAGGAAAGAAAATGCAATGCAGAAGCCAGGATGTGGCCTTATCCCTTGAGGAAAAAAATGAACATATGGAAAATGAGGTGGTGACTCACCATATGACTCATCACTTTATTAATTTCATATAGGACAAAAATACTAAATAGGAGAGATAAAATTAACCATGGTTCAAGTAAATTAACTTTGATTAATTAAAATTATCCATGCTTAGAATAAGTTAATCTTGATTAGTGATAAATTCAGAATATTATTATTAAACTAATCTTAAAAGGATAATTCCTTACACTTGCATTTATTTTAGAAAATATAAATTGCATGCAAATGTACCAAAATTCCCTTAAATAGGAAATTAATTCCCAAATTAATTCTCAAATTACCCTTAAATGGCTAAATGGTATCTTTAGCCATGGAGGGCTCCTTTGCTTCATACTACATCTTGTAAACACTTATGAAAATTCTCTAAACTCAAACTACTCTCAAAACACCAAAATTCACTCTAAGCTTAAACTTCCATATTTGAAGTTTCGGCTAAAACAAAATGAAACCCATCAAACCCCACCACCATCACTAAGATATTTTGTGTGGAACATGAAGGAAGTGGAAGATTATCCTTAAATACCCACCAAAACCATCATAAAAGTCTTCAACAAGTATGGTTTTTATCATATGTTTTTCTAAGTTGTTAATCTTGTATTTATGGTTTGATTTTCTTTTTTTTTTTTTGGTCGATCTCTCTCTCTAAGTTTTATGGATCCTTTTTTATTTAGTTTGATGGAGCTCAAAACTTTCTTTTATGAATTAAAAATCATAGTAATCCGCAAGTTTTAGTAGTTTTGGAAGTTAAAGAAGAAGTTTTGATGGGATTAAAGTGCTTCTAGCAACCT